>VDFB02064944.1:0-59994 GCA_007258455.2 Sequoia sempervirens | reverse complement strand
GTTGCTCAACTCACTTAGCATGCTATACCATTGTGAAGCTCTCTGAAAACCCAGAAAGAATCCACAATCCAAATATCGAAACCCTAATGTATTGGTTAAAAATAGCAAGTTCCGAAAAAGGTTGCCGAATGGAAATGCATGTCACACCATTCTTAAGCTCTCCAAAAACCCAGAAAACTCCACTAGACATGCATCAGCAACTCTAACATGCAAACCTTCAAAAATGCTTTCGAACCCCTATAAAATAAGAAACCCTCATTTTACCTCTGACGAGCCTACAGGTTTCCGGAAATCGGCTATCAGTCACTAAAGGGCGTATAGCTAAAATGGGAACATTACACCTGACGTGTGTTTTTACCAAGGTTGCCTTTCACCAAAGTGAAGTCGTCAACCTCAACTTCATCTACATTTTTGTCCTCAAGTGGTGCAGCAATCTCAATGACAATCTTGTTGTCGACATTCTTGTCCACATGAACTTGCTTTTTGAGCTTCTTTTCCAACGTGTCTTAGTAGACATTGTCAAATTCTGTAGAGTTCAATTGGTAGGACGGCTTTCTCCTCTTCCTAACCAAGAAGTTCTCAAGCCAAGACGAAGACTCTCGACTAACTTCACTGGGAGGATTGGTACTAGTCCCATCAACTCCTAATGAGTGGGATCGTGTTGAGATGTCACAAGCTAGCGAATCTAGCTCCAAGTCAATGTGAATTGGAGATGACTACGGTGGTGGCGGAAGAATGGGATGTTCTACTTCAACCTCTAGCATTGCTTCAACAGTATCCGTGGCTGCATCCACATGTTGTTCTTGCTGATTTATATCAGCAACTTTCATCTTTTCTTTCAAGTGCATTGGTACCCTATAGTTCTTTGATCCCTCTGGAGGATTGTTCATCATTCTAACCCTAGGTTTTGGTCTAGAAGTGGAAGGTAGTGTAGTGGTAACTAGTGGCGGCTCTGTAATTGGAGTGATTACCTTCCGCATCCTCTTGCTATCCAAGAAAAGCCTGTTGTTCCTTACAACCTTACTTGTCCTTTCCTCAATGGATGTGCTTTCATTGGCATACCAATCAACAGATCGAAGTGGCTACGAGTCAATTTGATCTCTGAAATATGTGGGAAGTATGACTTCCCCATCACCATCTGATAAACCTTCCACATCCTCTGACAATAAATCAGCGATTTGTGGAAGAGTGAATTTGCTATAATTGCGCTTGCGCACTTCAAACTCGTCTTCACAACTAAACCAAAAATCTTCCATGGAAGGTTTATGTGAAGAATGGTGGCCAAGGCGAGTTGCCAAGTGACCCCAAGGATCGTATGAGTGCCTTTCAATGAGAAACTTAAGATTAAGTTTAGTCATCTCATTGCTCATAGCGTTGGCGTTAGCTGCTGATCTACACCTATATATTCCCATTTCAAAAGGAAAATTGGCAGTTGACTTGCGTTTATTACGAAGAAAGGTGTGGTCTTCATGCAACTTCCACAAGAACTCCATGAATACCACCTTATCCGATGGATATCAGGGTAACATGGCTAGATGACCTGAGTAACCATATATGAGAATGTAGGTAAATGTGGGGAAATGGATGAATCAATCAGCCCAATCTACCATTGCCAATATGGCTTCTGGTGAAATGTGTATATGTTACTCGTGATCAAGGTCCCTCACTATGTGCATCAGAAACAGGTTATTTACTTGCTTGAAGTGTTGTTCTGATTGTGAAAATTCAAGCTGTGAGAAATGCTCATGAATTGGCTACACGCCTAGAGTTCCAATGGTATTCAAACCTCTAAACTGGCCTTGAAAGGCTATCAGATATATGAGGTATGAAACCATATGGAATTCGTGGATTTTGAAGACACTTGTCATCTGGCTGTGAAGGGTGTCGCTGATCAAAGCGAGTCAATCGTAATGTTCTTTGTTGTTGACAAGTTGAGACATGAAGTAATACATCCATGGCTGAAACTTGTTTGCTTTTGCTTGACCCGTGACATGGTTGAGTAGAGTGATCATGATCGCATACTCATCTTTGAATTCTCCACGTCCTACGTTCTTTGGCAAGTTGTTTCTTTTCTCTTTGAGCCACCTTTGTGCCATCCTTTTCTACACTATTCCTTTGACATATTGAACACCCTCTCACACTCCTCCATTGATATGACCAAGTTGTTTGCACAACGTGGAATAACAAAGCACCTCTCGATATCCTTTGGCTTGAGACTGCAAATTGTTTGCCCGTCAACTAACTAGATTTTCCGAGAAGTGGGGTTGTAATGTTTTACACAAGAAATTACAAATTCAATGCTCTGTACCGAGATGGGAAAACAGGCTGCCTCAAGTAACCCGAATTGCTCAATATTTTGCATTGTGATTCCATCTACGCCTTCCAGGTTGTCCAAGTCAACTTATGGGTGTGCTCGATGTAAATCGGTGTCATCTGTCTTCAGGAAATCATGAAGCAACACCAATTTGGTCTTGAATTCAACTTGAGAGAACTGCATACTGAAAATCTAGAAGAATGACTGTGCACTCGACTATGCTTGGACAACTTTTTCTGCAGAGGCTAAAAATAGCTTCCCCGAGGGGCAATTTTTCAAAAAATTCTAAAACGTGGGTTTTGTTGAGAATGTTTTTTTGAATGAACCCAGAATGTTAGATTTTTGAAATAATGACTTTTTCTTGGACATGCAACAACCCCTTAGAGGCAGAGGTAGCAAGGCAAATTTTTCCTAGAGAAATTCTGAGACATGGGTATTGTAGGCACCTCTGTGCTAAGCAAGCCCAAAATGTAAATTTCTAAAAAAGGTATTTTTTTCAAAAACCCTAAAAATTGGAGGCAATGGGGTAATTTTGTTGTACCCAAACCAAATTTTTTGCTTCATCAAGACATTTTGCTTAAAAAAATTTAAACCTTGCTAAAATGATGTCAAATACAGTTTTTGGGCAATATCAAGCATGGAGTTTTGTCAATGTTTTGTCAATAAAAGGCAGTACCTGTTGATCAGAACCTAGATCGAGGACTCAGAACGAAGCATTTCACAATAGAGGAGCATTTCATCACGACAATTATACCTTTGTATGGTCATTTCAGTGGCTAAGACGAAGATTTTAGTGGTCAATTTATGAAGATTTCTCAAGGAAAAGCAAAATTGCGCCCCTGTAGCTCAGGGGCGCCCTTCTTTTTGAAGGCCCAGGTTTTGTGGCATATGCTCATGAATACAGTTAATCTCTTCAGAATTACCCAAGTTATCCGATGTGCTATCCTGCGAGGCTATCCGAGACTCGTAACTCCGATAACTGACATCAGAAGTTGAGGATTCCAGAGGTTACAAATTGCAGAAGCTTGTCATTTTTCAACTTTTGCGCCCCTATAGCTTAGGGGCGCCCTTCTTGAAGAGGGGCTAGATTCTGGCATTCTTGCCTGTTGATGCATCTTATCTCTTCACAACTAGTCTGGCTATCTAACAAGCTATCGAATGCAGACATCCGAGACCCAGAGCTCCGACAGTCAGGGTTAGAAGATGAGGTTACGAGGAGACTCCACATCATGAAAAGTTCTCAAATGGTGAAATTGCACCCCTATAGCCTAGGGGCACCCTTCAAGATGGTCCCTAAGATGGATGAGATTGCAGATGAGGTCTTCCTGACATCTGTGCTAATCTAGTCTAGCTTTGCAGTGCACCAATCAGCCAATCAATCCGACATTCCGAGTAATCGTGGCAGAGATTCTACCAGACACGTAAATCAGAGGGTGGAGAAATGTGGTATTTTCGCCTGTACTTCTATAGGCCAGGGGCGCCCAGCCTTTAGGCCTGTCAGATGGAGTTTTTAGCTTTCGAGGTCTTCATGAGACTTGTGAGGAATTACTCCAGCTATCCAATGAGCCCAACCATCAACCTTCACGAGTTGGCAAACGCTCGTACATGCAAGGTCTTTGTAGAATGCTAAAAAGTGAAGACATCCGGAAAATGGTGAAGTATGGAGCATATATTTTAAATAAAAAAGGCTATCATCTCTTTGAGGTCTTAGAAGTAGTTTTCTCGCTTCGTCACTTCCAGAGACATCTCTTGTAAGTTGCTCTAGCTACGCGATGAGACTAACGGCATGCGAATCGGAGTACTCCAGCTCCCGATATCAAGGATCAAAGTAGGGCATCTGGTTGAAAGTCACACTTTTCACAAAATGGTGTTTGAGCCTTCTCAGGCCAGGGGCGCCCTTGCTTTTGGGGTCCTTAATACAGTCCTTTCGTGCTTTCCATACAGTCATTGGATGCGGAATACTTCCAGTCATGCAGTGAGCCTACCATCCAATCAGCAAGGTTCACCGTTCGGCGTCAGCAATCATTTGAAGCATCAGATGGCAGTATGGAGAAATGGCCAAGTCTGGTGTCTGAAAATCAATTTAATCAAGGACACCTAATTTTTTGAGGTATTAAATGATGGATTTTGCAGTGATGACTCCCAGCAGACATATCTTCCTTGCTCTGCAGGCTTCGCAATAAATATTCTTGCTCAGTCTCAGCATCACCCGGTCACTCGGAAATCAGTGTTGAATATGGCCAGTTGTAACTTTGTAGTCAGCTACAAAGTGGGAAGTTCATAAAAAATGTCATATCTTGAGCAAATGGACGCCTATGAGGTCAAATGAGGACTTTTTGAAATCAGTAAAGGTTGTCGAATCCATCCAAGTGTTTTGTGGTTTGTCAACTGAATAAAATAATATTTAATATTTGTTTCACATGCTTAAGTATTAAATGGCGATTTTCTTTAAAGGGGCGCCTTTTTGATGCTTATTTTGAAATTGCATGATGAATACTATTTTATTATTTTATTCCGAACTTCGAGTCGGTCTCAGTTCAAACTGGAGGGGTCCAATCAGAAGCTTTCTATCTTCAGTTGAGGTTTTAAATCTTGCAGTCACCTTTGAGGTGTGAATTTATTCTATTTATTCAAGCATGGCATCATATTTCATTCACATAGCTTGAGCAAATTCGTAATTCTTCAAAGCAAAGGCGAATTTCCTTCAGAGTTGGGAAAATTTCTCATCAGCAATCATTGGCGAAGATATCAAAACACTTTCTTTGCAGGTACAAGTCCAAATCAATCAGCAGACTTCAGACAAGATGGCGATTTTAGCAGAGGCAGAGCACTAAAAACTTCTATCTTTTGTCTTAAATTCTTCTATTTCTCATCATAAATTCTTTCGCATGTTTGAAAAACTGGCGACTTTTGACAAACCAAATCATCTGGGTCAATTCAGCTTAGCTTCGAGAAAACCCATGTGCCAAAATTTTTCAAGAAAGAATTTACTCGACCTCGATTCTCAGACTCTAATTTCTCAACAATTCTGCATAGTTAGTGATATATTTAATTACAGATTCTTAATTTTGGACAAAAGTAATATCTAATTTATTGAAAATTATCTGAAAGGCTATTTTACAATGATATTGTTTCAGAGAAAAAATTGTGAATATAGCCATTCATAGTCAGCAGTTCAGTCAGTTCATGTTGATTGATTGATCTTAATTCATCAGTTATTATCAAGTATTGATTAATCAATCATAGTTAATCCTGGATTCATTCTCATCTATATCTTAAATGGGAAATCATTAGACATAGTGGGTGTGAATAGTTTAGTGTATACAATTCAGGTGCTGGACTAAATAATGATGAATTATGGGGTTGAACATGAAAAGTAAGCCCCAAACAATGATGCGGTCACAACCTGCGTGGAGGTTGTTGCCGAGATCACGTGGTAGACTTGATTCCCTCTCGGGATGAGCATTAAACCACGGAGTTAAACTTGGTGTTACCTTTTCAAGTTAACTCATTGCCACATCTCATGCATGTCTATTATGGGATTAGCTATGTTCACTTGGAGTTGCATTTTAGGGTTTTCGTTAACTGATGCTAGTATTCCAGTTAACTTGCTTTCAATAAGGACGTGCATGCTTGCACATTGTCCATTTTTAGATTAATTGTACCGATTAACTAATGGTAGCTTTCCAGTTAACTGTATAGTTTGTTTTATTAGGGTTTAGCAATAATCTTGCATGCGAGGCTATAGATTGACTTAAAGGTGATTTTAGGGTTCACCTTTTAGTGTCTATAAATGAGTTTTTGCTCATTTGTACACTTTTATTGATAGCATATTTGTACCTTGCCTATAGTATTGCTCCTTTCTGTTCGAACTTTTGCATGAGAGAGAAATATATGTTGTGCCTATCTTGCCTGTAATATTGCTCGTTTTGTATCTGTTCATGAGTATTTACTATTGTGATGAATTGCTATGCCACTTGGGTTTCATGCAATTATGATGGTGAATTCTTGCTTTAGTTAGATATAGTGGCTAGTTGATCATAGATTGTATGCGTGTCTCGCCTATGCAATTTATTTATCCTAGTTGGCTATCCTTTATGTTATGTGTTCAATAAACTCGTTCAGATTGAGCTGATAGTTGTGCCACCTTGCCTTCAAGTTGAGAATCTATACTTAGTTTATCGTATATTGTTGTTTCTAATAAGCCTATTCAGACAAGCAGATAGTTGTGCCACCTTGCCTTCACATTGTGAGTCCGTACCCAGCTTATCGTCAGATAATCATTCCCGCTCTGTTTCCTCATGCTCTGAATTCTTGAGGGGATTGGATAGTTAAGTTACTTAGTTTTGAGTGTTGTAGTTAAGTTTTGCGAAACCAGAAAATACTTAGCTGCAACATATAGAGTTTTCCTTAAACCTTGTGCCTTTTACAGCTAAGACAAAAGACAGGATATAGTTTAGTTTACTTTTTCCTTTTCAAGTACTTTTGTCAACATAACGAGGGAGCTTCCCCTCCTAATTTGAAGAGTACTCATTGCGTAGTGTGCATAGTTGTCTGTACCAACTCGCACTCTAGAGGTGTTAGTTGTTACGCCAACAAATTTTTCCAAAAAATTCTGGCACATGGGTTTTGTGGCCAATGTTGTGCTGAAAGAACCCAAAAGGTCAGATCTCTAGAAAAATGGATTATGCTTGGGCATGCAAGAAAACCTAAGACAGAAGTAGAAGAAGCTTCACAGAAAAATGTTGATCTTCAAGAAAAAGGCCAAATGGAAAGACCTGTTGTGACCTTTTCACACATCGCCCCATTCAAGATGGGGACCCCCTAATTTTTGCTCCATTCGGGTCTTTTGGCTTGGGTTTTTCTCTTTCTCTCTCTCTCTGTCTCTTTTCTGATGTCTGCCTTTCGAGGATTGTGCCCGTCTCTGAGCTTAAGCGTAAAATTGACCAAGTCTGAAAATTAGGGTTTCATCTTTCCTGGTCAGTCCAAGGGTGAACGAAGTGAATAAATTGAAAATTGAGCTTAACGTTGATGTTAGCATGCTTCCTGCAGGTTCTCAACAAGTTTTCATCAGATTCTGAGGTACTTACTATTTTTAGTAAGTGTGCAGTTACAGGCAATCGGTCAGCATTTTTGAGATTAAGCGGTCCACATTCGAGTACATCAAGTCACTTTCATATGCGAAATTTGAAGCGAAACAAGCAACTTTCTATTTTAGCGATCCAACTTCGGGCAGTTGCAGGCTTAGATGATTTTCTTTGCATATGCGGATATTCATACGGGTTTTGAAGACCTTGTGATGATACTGCTGTGCAAAACAAGGCGACAACTTCAATTCAGCCTTTCGAGGCTATTTTTAGGGTTTGCATGTTAGGGTTTTCTTTGCATGTCTACATATTCCTTATGGGTTTTTCGAGAGCTTCGCAGTGATATGACATGCAAATGGGGATCATCACTGATAAGACTTTTCTTTTAATTCGTCGGCTACGTTCCAGTGCAGGTCTGAGCTGATGCGCAATGCGGCGAGAAAGCGAGGCAAACAAAGATCATTTGTCCTTGTCACGAGCAAATTAGGTTTCCAACTTGGGACCTAAAAGAAGGGTAAAGTCAAATTTTTCGAAAACGGTGTAAACCCTTTACGATCCCGGCATCGCCGGAGCTGCTCTATTTGGTAAAATTTCGAAGTCAAGCAGCACCTGTTATAGTAAAGTCATTTTGAAGCTTGAGGCTAAAATAGCAAGTCGAGTGCATGCGTTGATGTCGACGGACAGGTCACGTGGTGAGGAGCGCCTCATTCAAATTTCAAGTTCATCGGAGCAGTGGAGCTATCAGAAGCGAGCAATTACTATTTATAGTAAATCATCTTCAAAAATGGGCTAAAAATAGCAGGCCGACTAAAAATGGCAGTGTCGACAAGACAACAAGGTCATGAGGATGCAACGTTTAAAATCTCGAATCGTTCTGAGCTTCAGAGATGCGAAATCAGAGGGCTTACTATAAATAGCAGGGCCTGAAAACTGGTGAAAACGAGGAAAAAATTCTAAGTCTGGAACTTCATCCTGCAGCTAGGTGAAAATGCGCCCAAGTTGATGAGGCAGCATGGAAAATTCCTAAGTTTATTCGTCCTCCATCAAGGCCAAAATGCGCCCAAAATGCAAAAGGTCAATGAAAGTCAACACTTTTCATCCTGTAGGCATGGCAAAATGCGCCCAAGGGAAGTTGAAAAAATTTTCTAAGTGTTGAGGTTATCCTCCACCACCCTCCAAATGCGCCCATCCTGCAGCTGGGTAGAAATGCGCCCAAAAGCAAATAGGTCAAAGGAAAGTCAAACAAATTCATCCTCCTCCTAGGTGGAAATGCGCCCAAAACAAGCCATGTCAAGACGAAAACAAGGGAGGTGAAAGGTCACAGAAGGACGTGGTAACATGCTTTATCCTTCTCCACATCAAAAATGCGCCCAAAGTTAAAAGAAGTCAACAAGTCAATGAGTTTCATCCTTCATCAAGGCTAAAATGCGCCCAAAGTTAGAGGAAAGTCAAAAGGTCAAAAGAATTCGTCCTCCTCACCCCCCCTAAATGCACCTAAATGAGACCATGTCAGGACAAAAAAATGGAAGTTGAAGAGTCATCCTCTTGCCTAGCTCAAATGCGCCCAAGTTGAAGTGGTAAAAGTGAATGGAAGGTGGTAAATGGGGTAAAAGGTGTTAAAAATGCTTCAAGGCGTGGTCAATACAAGGGTAAATGCTAGGCGTGATTTTGAATTTCCTCTTCAAGTCTCAAATGCGCCCAAGGTGGTAAGTGTTAGAGAATTTTTCTTAGGCGTGTGAAGTATGAAAACAAAATGTTAGGCGTGGTGAAGTCAAATACCCCTCTTCAAGTGCTAAGTGATATGCGCCCAAGGTGATATGTGTTAGGAAATATTGCAAGGTGATGAATGTGTTGCCTAGCCGTTGGAAGTGAAGACTCCTAGCACAAGATGAATATCCTCCTTCACACACAATATACGCCTAAAGTGTTGAGTAAGTAAAAACATAAAAAATAAAATATTTCTAAGGCGTTGGAGCTTTAAATAAAATTGCCTTTCAAGTGTGAAGTGAAGTGCAAAGTAGCGAGTGAGAAATAAAATGTGCTAGGCGCCTTCATGAATAAAATTTTTCTAAGTGAAGTTGAAGTTTTTCTCACTGGCAAACGAATAAAATTTTCTAAGGAAAATTCTCAAAGGGCAAGATGATTTAAAATATTTTCTAAGGCAAAAATATTTTCTTCTTAGAAAATATGCCTAGGACTCATGGTGATGAATTTTCTTCTTAGAACACCGGCAAACTTTTCAGGGATGAAGTCAGAGATGGATGATAATGCAGATGGATTGATAAAATTCCTCAAGTGAGAGCAACACAGGATGATCACAGGCGAAGAATGGATTTAAACTGGTAGAATAATATTTTCTAAGGTTCAAAATTCAAGAGAAATTAAATGAACCCGTTCGTTGGGTACCCATGGATTCGAAGCGTTCTGGAGAAAATTTTCTTCTGGGTACTGAGCATTTGTGATGATAGATGGATTTCCATGTCTTCCGCACTTCGCCAACACTTTTTCAGTGAAGAATTTGATCAGTGCTCAAATTGTGAATTTTCCTAAGGGAAATTTTAAAATTTTCTAAGGCAAATTTGAATAAAACGACTCTTGACAAGAAAGTGATTTGAATGATGAATTCGAGATGAGTTGCCTAGATGATTTTGATTGAATTCTTCGATGATGAATTTTCCAGAGCTGATGAGAAGTTAAATTCGAATTCAAATGACAGAGTTCCGGCTGGTGAATTAAAAAGATGAATTTAAATTAAATTTTTCGAAAATAAATTCAAAGATGCGAGTCAAGGTTGAACTTCTAGAAGATTAAGATTCTCGGACAAGTGTCGAAAATACCAAAGAGGGAAAATTCGAATTCTTGAAGTGGAATAGTGGAAATTAAATGTACTGGCTATAATTGGCTCCTTCTAGAATTCGATTTTTGGCTATAAAATGAAGAAGTTTCTCACTTATTTTTCACAGTTGAAGAGGTCGAATTTGCTCTGAAGTTTGTTGCTAAGAATTGCTAAAGCTTGAAGAGTTCGAAATTTTGCTGAGGACTGGAGTTTGATGAAGTTCAAAATTGAAATTGCTGGGACTTCTGGAGAAGGACGCCTTGAGTTGCCTGTGCAAGTGTTGAAAGTTCGAATATTGCTGAAACCAAAAGGGGCGCACTTGCTGATTGCTGAAGCTTAGTTTGTTGCTGAGATTTGAAGTTACCAGTGCCAAGAAGGACGCCTTGAAGTGAGGAATTTCATAGAGTTTAAAAAGTGCGAACTTGTTGATTGCTGATTGGAGTTGCTGAAGAATAGTGAAGTCACTGAAGCTTACTTAGAAGTATTTTCTAAGTGATTGAAGTTCGAAATCTTGTGAAGGAGAAGTTGAGATGGCTGAGGCAAGGGCGACTGGCAAGGATAACAATGGTGCATCCAGGCAGGCTGTGATCAAGATGTTGAGCAAAACATTCATGCCAGAATCAAAGTTCATTTCGAAGTTGGGCAAGCTGACAGATACCAACTTGGGCTCCGTCAACCTTGAGGCATTCAAAAACAGAATGTTGGGGATTGGAAGTCATCGACCTTCGACCACTTCGCACAATATTGTTCGAAGCAGATTATATGCAGCTGCTGGTTTCCCACCAGCCATTCAGTGTTCAGAGCTGATGATGGAGTGCGCCAATTACTATGAGAAGGATCACAGATCGATCATGTCACCAGATGGTCAAGTGTTAGCCAATCTTACTCCTTCGGCCATTGGTGAAGCTTTCGGGATCCCGGTGCACAGAAATATGATTTACAAATCCAGAGAGCGAGCTGAGTGAATGTACGCTTCCGCATTCGAGAGATGCACGGAGACAATCAACACTCACTGGATGAGCACTCCCAAGCCTTCTCGTACAAAGTTGCCGAAGCAAATCATAGCGGATGACTTGAAGTAGGAATACTGTGACCTCATCATGATGCTGAGCAGAGTTGGTGGTTGCCCACAGTCCTTTATTTTCGAGCCTTGGATGTTTTACTACATCAACCTCGTGCTGGAAGGAAAAGACTACGTCAATTGGGCCGAGATGATCAGTGACAATTTGCACGAGCAGCTCCTAAGCCTTAGAAGGACGAAGACATTTTACATGAGCTCTTACATCATCTATATGTTGGCTCGTATGACGAAGTATAGAGGGATCTCTTACAAGGAACCTGTTGGTTGTGGCTCCCACCAATTCAAGATCCATGACGCTTGTCCACAGTTACATTTGGCGAGCACTACTCATTACAAGCATGTCAGCGATGCCTTCACCATGCATATCACGAGATTGCTTCAAGAGCAGTTACATCACAGAATCTCGAGGGAGGCCCAAGAGTTGATTGAAAGGTATGGGTGCTGGTTTATACAGTTTCCGAAATTTTCTTATATTAGGCTGCAAGGTTTTTCATCGTACCCATATAGGCTGCCTAAGTACCCAACGGATAGAATTTTAATGTTAGAGATATCTAGGCAATTGCTCGCCTATGATAAGATTCAGAAGAAAAAGAAGAAGGGAGGAATTGAATTCCCAATTGTCATGGGCAACTCGGATGAGGTGTGTCCTTCAATGCAGGCAGCTAGAGAGGCTGAAAGTGAGCTTCAATTTTATCACTTTTCCTATCACACCAGCCGACAGCACTATGATCCACATCACAACATCAAATGGGTACTGTCAGAGGAGTTTAAGCACAAGGCAAATATTGAGGACTATTGGGTTGATGCATCAGATGAGATTGAAGTCAGGAAAAGAATGTTCTCTCGGTTGCCAATTGCTTTGATCAGGGAGTGCGAAGTTGTTCTGGTTCCAGACCAAGTGAATGAGGATATGGATGTTGTGCATCCGGATTATGCAGCAGTAAGAGATACTCCACTTCCGCTCCTAGATTGGTCAGAACCAGAGGTGGCTGACTTGGATACACTTTCTATCCCGGTCCTAACATTTACTAGAGCATGGGTTGACAGGCGAGTGAACAGGTTGAAGAGTAGGTCAATTGCCTTGACTTACAATTTGATGGGAGATCACAGGACACCCACCACAGGCAGGAAGAAACAGATCACACGAGGTCCAGAATCCAGAAGGAAGGAGCCAGTTCGAAAGGAGCCTACTCAGCCAGAGCCTCCACGAGTTGAATCACCCACGCCATTGGAGACACGTTCTCCAAGTATACAGGAGGTTTCTTTGTTTGCTGATCAGAGGAATGTGTTGAATCAGGTGCAGGTAGTACAGGAAAATAATCAGCCTCCAGGGAGGGAGTCGGTTGGCCAAAGCGTCAACGCACCTAGTAGGGTTGATCAGCAGGATGATGAGGGGACTATTACTGACCCTCAGTTTCAGCAGGAGTTAGAGGCGGCTATGGATGATGACGATGATATAGTTTCAAGAGACACTCAGCCACTTGAGGACGATGAGCCTCGTCAGAATGATGTAGAGGTTGAGCAAGTTAGAGAGGTAGAGGCACAAGAACAGCGGCCCTTCGATATACAGTACAATGTACCTGATTGGCTTAAGGATAGGATGAGAAGAAGCCCCAGCGAGGAGATTGATCCCGCAGTTGAGATGGAAGAATTTTTTAACAGGATCAGTGCACCTCCGCAGAAGAAGAGAGCACGAAAATTTTCGAAGATCTCCACTGAAGAGGATGGCTCTCGCACTCTTCACGTTGCCGTGCCTCAACTAGATTGTGACCGAAATGAAGCAGTGCCTGAGAATTATGTGGTCCCGCGACTTTGGATTGGGCCCCAGGTGCCGCATTGTAGAGGAGTGTGATAACTCCTACCTCGCCCTCAAAGATAGGTTATTCAAGAAGGAAGGAAAGTATAAGAAGTTGAAAAGAGAACACAAGGCCTTAATTGGATATGTACAGTAGTTGTCTCGTTCTCGGCAGGAGATTCGATAGAGCCTCCAGAGATACCCAGAGAATCAATCAGTGGCTTGATGGAGTTAGGAAAAATGGCACAGGAAGCAGACAAGTGGGTCACAGGAGTTCGTGCTAAGACAAAGAAGTTTATGAAGGACCTTGCTTCTGCTTTTCGGCAGGCCTCTAGTATTTTGGCACGGATGGAGGCAGTTGATCATGCTTGGGGAGATGCTTTTGTCTATCAGAGCAAGGTGATTCAGCGTCTTGAGGCATTGAGGCATGTTCCGTTGCGGTTGCTGATTGATGGTGTCATTCAGGAGAATGACAGGTACGACTTTTCCAGATGGTATTCTTCAGCGATCACGGGACGTGGTTTCTTCGACACAGCACAGGCGGATTCAGCCAGGATACATAAGGCTATGGCCAATATTACTAATGGAGTTCAGAACACTTTTGAGGCCATATTTGCTAGGCGGTTGAATCCAGATGAGGTTAATATTGATAATTTGAGGGGTAGGCTGGTGCCTTTCTTTTCGGAGGTTAAGACCTTCGTACAGGATGACTTTGAGAACACCTCCACTTTCTCCAGTTTGATTCAGAGCACGCAGGATTCCTTGGCTGCTTGGAGAAAATCTTGTACAAGGCATGAACATTCAGTCACAGTGTTAGAGTTTCAACTGGATTGTGTTCCACCCATTTCAGTTCAGGAGGTTGAGGCTGTACTTGGCAGATTTGTTGAGTTTGCAGCTAGAGAGAAGGAGAATGGGAGCACACTGCTGGACGAGGATCTTCTAGAGGATTGATTGTGGGCATTAATTGCCTCTTCTATTTTTGGGAGTGAGTGGGAATCTTTGATTCATTTAATGTACCACTCCCCATTCTGGCAGTTTTTAGGGTTAGGACTGAGGTGGCACGATCCTGGCCACTCTATTGATTGTAACCCTAGCCGTCTTTTGGGACCGGGCTATCTATAAAAGGGGGAGTCCCCCTCATTTGTAATTCATTAGAAGTAGATTTTGGACATTAGCATTAGAGCTAGAGATTGGAGACTACAGAGTAGAGCATAGTAGACATTTTGCTTAGCATAGTGTGGAGAAGAAAGAAAGTTTTCCCTTTGAAAACTTTCGTGGAGATTGTTGTGTAACGCTTTCATGATAATAGATCTTTTCATTGATGGTGGAATTCGTCTTGTCATGAATAGCTAGCAAGGTCTCTTCTTCCTTTCGAATCCAAGTAGCTTAATTTTCATGCAAGTAGTTTACTTTGATGTGTGGCGTTTTATTGAGGTAGCTTCTTTTCATTCCATACCACTAGCGGCTTGTTGATGATAAGTTCGCCTTGCGTGGTCGACTGGAAATTATCTTGAGTTTAACTTCGATTGTGATTTGTATACCTATATGCGTCGTTCTGATGGTGTATGTATGCTAAATTGTAATTTGAACATCTTTTGCTATCCCTTTGAAGATTGCACTAATTTTACTGAGGCTGTCCGACGTGAGGCTAGGTGAAATTCGGTTGAAGTCTACTGAAATCAAGCTCCACATATCTTGCATTTAGGATAGAGTATAAGTTTCTTAGGCCCTACACTCCTTTACTTTCTGCATATTTCCAATTAGCTTTAGGAAAACGAACTCATCGCCAAATCATACACGCAAGAACTCCTTCAAAGCATACACCTACTGTTAACTGCAAGAACCCTGAACAATTATGTAAGTCCCCTCGTAAGAACATAGCAATACACATCAACCAACTGAGGGTATTCTAAGTATTTCGGAACCTTGGAGTTGAACGTGTGAACTATCTCGCAATCTTAGCACACGGAATACTTTGATCAAGAGAGAACGGAGTAGCCTTCGGACTATTTTGTTCTGCTGATTGGTGCGGTCACGAAAATCACATCAACACAACCTAAGAGGTTGTATGCCACAACTCTCCTTGTTGGTGACTTGTACCTACTTTCCCCAACCATCCTTCATCCTCGGAAGACACTTATCCGCTTGTGGGAATCGACGGGCCATCTTGAGCAATTATAGCTGTTCAAAACCCTCCATGGCCCATCCTTTCCTTAAAGGTATGGGCAGTTGTAAGTGGAATCTCTAGCTCTCACCACTTGCCCAGACCTCTTCCCCCAAGTGGGTTTACAAGCAGATTCAAGCAATTATCATATATTGATACTTATGCACAGATCTAGCTACAAAGATCATATCTTCTAAATATACATGGAAAGTAATATATATATATATATACTATTGCACGTATCCATATCTCAAGCATATACACGTACGAATGCATAAAGATCTATGTAGTATGAATGCAAAACATCAACACAGATATATGGATCTAGACTATAATTTATAATACAACTCTTAAGTATTGCTAGCCATACAAAGGGACTACCTTGTTGCAGAACTATGTCAGCCTAACACTGGCCTAAACATTAGCAAGAAATACAGATATAATATATAATCGTCTGAAGATAATTGATGGCAAAGATACACCTGAGGAGTGACATTGCTTGTCTAGGTGTCGATCTCTTCTTTCTTCTGCTCTATCTCCTTCGATGATGCCTTTCCCTATTGTACGTTCTTCCTTCATATACCTATGGTGGCTAAGGGACACCTCTTATCAAGATGTGCCTTCGTCCAAAAGCCATGTCTATTGGCAAATCGACTTCACTAATCATCGCTCAAGGCAATTAATTAACATTTATTATTCTCTAATATTATCGCCGACACTTCTCTACTTATTGGTACGTCTTCCCAAATGCATTTGATTCCTTTGTGCCTTCGATCCTCTTATGCAAGTGATCACTTCGTGATCGCTCGCAAGGACATGACAGTCCTATTGATGTGTTTTTTATGACCGCACCAACACAGAATAAAGTTTCCCAATGGATACTCTATCCTCTCTTGAACAAAGTCTCTTGCATGCTAAGATTGCTAGAAAGATCGTGCATTTAACTCCAAGGTTCCTTCATGCAGTGGATTGTCTCAGTTGGCTCGATGTGATTTGCTGGTATTTCAAGGGGACTTACAAGATTATTCAACAGCGGAGAAAGGAATTTGAATGCTCGAAAGGTTTGTCTATAAAGCTCTTGTTTCCTAAACTAACCAGAAAGTACTGAATTTAAATGGTTGCAAGGATAAGAAGGCTCTAATCTACTCTAAGGCATGGGACATGGTGATCAATTCACGCAGACTTCAACCAGGCTTTGCTTTGCCTCGCTTCGGACAGCTTCCACAAAACTGGTGCAATCTTCAGAGGAGTAATCAAAGGTATTCAGATCATAATTCAACACGAAGACATCGTCACAAGAACGCATACCAACATATGAATTACAAAGAAAGTTAAGTCCACAATGTTCTAGTTGACCACACAAGGCGAATTCACCATCAGAGAACACACTAGTGGTATGGACAGACGAAGTTTGCTTGAATCAAACACCACATTCCACTACTAGCATCTACTTGCATGAAATTTATTCTACTTTAAGATTCTACTTGAATTGAAAGGACGAAGAAATCTTGCTAGCTGCTCACAACAAAAGATGAAATCATCATCAATGAAAACTCTTTCTATTATGAGAGTGTTCACAACAACTTCTTACAAAACATTCAATGAGAAAGTTTTCCTTCCTCTTCACTCTATGCTATACTATCAAACTATGCTCTATGCTATGCTATCACCTAGCTATCTCTCTACTCTAATCTCTACTACTGTACAAATGAGGGGGATACCCCTTTTATAGTTGGCCAAGTCCAATGGACGGCTCAGATTCAATTACAATGAAGGGCTCAAATTGAGCCACATAAGCCCTAACCCTAAAAACTGCCACCAAGAAGAGTGGAGTAATGAATGAGCAATTAATGTCCACCATCTTCTAGAAGATTCCTATCTGGAAACGCATTCCCATTGTTCTTGTTCTTCTTCTTGACTGCAAACGGGATGAGTCTGATCATCATGGCTTCAACTTCTTCCTTAGTCTTGAGGGCATTTCAGTGCTTGAGGATGATCTTTAACGCTTGGGTCTTCATCATTTCTCCATCCTGATCCTGAGGGATTTTTTTATCTCGGATTTGACTCGTGCTCCTTTGCCACCGGCTTCCCTAAGTTGGGTGCATATTGGGTCTTTGAGGAGAAATCACTTAGCTATTTATTCCAACATCTCCCCTTCACAGTTTGGGCACCATGGAGGAATTTCCAACATGCAATTTTTCCTCCTCCGAGGTTGTAATATTGTTCTAGAGTATTTGCTCCATCACTTCAAGTCCTCCCACTTTGGTCCCGGCATTCATCCTGCAAAACAAATAAAAAGAAGAGCATCAGAACACTTATAGTATAAATTCACTTTACTTACTTGATCTCCATACTTTGACTCCAAGGTCTGATTGATTTCTAGATCTGATAGGGTTCATCATTTTCTCTAGTTTCACTTCATCTTCAAATTCCTCATACCTTAGCCAAATTTCCCCTCATTGAGGGTGCATTTAGAAGGCTCTGCATCATTACTTGCCTTAGAATATTTTCACATCATCATTCATCCCCCTTAGGGCGCATCTGGAGACTTGGGCTTCCATTTTCATTCCTAAGAGAATTTCACCCATCTTCTACTCCTTGGGCAAACTTTGCTTCTTGTGCATTTTGAAATTATCTCATCTTCACTCTGGCTTGGAAAAATTATTCCCCCGTAAAAATTTCATCAAAACATCTACCTGTCAGGCGCCATAGAAAAGTTGATCACAGAGATTTAGGCATTTTTCCTTAGGAAATTTTTATTTCACCTAGGAAATTTCATCAACCAGGCGACCACTTAAAATCTCCACTTTACAATCTCAGGTAAGGTGTGGAGAGCTTCAAAATTATTCCCCTCAAAGAATATCCAAGACCCAAAAAAAGATCTCCCCTCAAAAAAGATTTTTCATGTGTACACCTGCGAAGGGGTACATTTGATTTTTCATCTCTTGAAAAATATTTACTTCTAAGGTTTATCTATCCTCTCCAACCTTGGGCGCATTTACACCTCTGGGCTTTCACTTTTGAGGACTTAGGCAATTTTTATCAATTCATCCAAGTTGGGCGCATTCCACCACTCACACCTTCATTTTCATCCACTTTAAAACACCTCCTCCTCAAGGGCGCATTTGGGGGTCTTTACTTACATTTTAATGCCTTAGCCAATTCCCATACCATCACTTTCAGCTTGGGCGCATTTGAGTGTTGGAGATTTCATCTTGACCACTTAGAAACCTTTCTAACCTCCCCCCTTGATGATGGCACATTCTGGGGGTCCTACTTTCATTTTCCATCACTTGGTAAATTTTTTAACTACTTCCTTGCCAAGGGTGCATTCAAGGGGGTCTCCTTCCAGTTTCCAACACTTAGAAGAATTTCCAAGCCACCCTTATGACTTAGGCGCATTTCAACAGGGGTACTGCCAGTTCATAACTTAGAAAAAATTTCATCTCTCCTTCATTGCTGCCTTGGGCGCATTTGGAGGGTGGAGGGGGAATTTCCTCAAACTTAGAATTTTTTTCCAGCTGTATCCATTTGAAGGGCGCATTTGAGGTGGGGTCAAGAAATTTCAATTGCCTTGGAGAATTTTCATACCAGCCTCTCAACTTGGGCGCATTCTAGGGGTGGAGGAGGAATTTGCTTTGCCTTAAAATATTTTTATACCATTCCTCCTTGGTGGGCGCATTTGGAGGGTGGTACTTCCATTTCATGTCTACGTAGAAACTTTTTTCAAGTCATCATCTCATCTAGGCGCATTTAGGGGATCCTGGAGGTATTTCTCATGACTTGGCATATTTCTCATCTCCTTCTCACCCTTGGGCGCATATTAGACCTCATGCTTCCATTTCATCATATCTTGGCAAAATTCCCTCAGCCTTCTTGGAGATGGGCGCATTTGGGGGTAGCTACTGGAATTTTCATCGCTTTAGCAATATTTTTCCAAGCCAGCCTCCAACATGGGCGCATTTCGACCTTTTGCTTCCATTTTTCACTTAGGCGTTTTTCTACTTAGCCAATTTCTTAGCCTGCCTTCTTGCCCTGGTTTACTATTTTTAGTAAATCCCTTGATTCTCAAACTTCTGCAACTTGTATTAACTTGAAATTCGTGCCACTGGATCCTTGTGACCTGTTTGAACTGTTCACACTAGTGACTTGTGTTGACTTGCTATTTATAGCCTATTTCTGGAGATGACTTGCTATTTATAGTACCTGCTTGATTTCAGAACTTTTGCAACTCCATTTAACTTGAAATTTGACTGACGAGATCCTCATGGGTTGACTGGCCTGTTCACACTGGTGTCTCATACTGACCTACTATTTAGAGCCTGTTTCAGAAATGACTTACCATAAATAGTAAATGCTCAGATTTCCTTCAAATTTTACCAGTGGATTCCTTGAAAGATACTGATCGCAATGGGATACATCAGTTTTCGAAGATTCTGGCGTTTGACCTTTCATTTTGGGTCCTGAAGCTGGAAACCCTAATCTGACTTGCATGTTGCTCGAATGATCTTCGTTTGACCTCGTTTCTATTGCATATCGCTTTGTTCTCGATACTGAAGTGTTGTGTAGTTGCCGAAGTGATCCTACTAAAAATAGTAAGTGTATGAAAAAGTAACCAATCAACTGTCGAATGAGTTTGCATGTTACACTGCCCGAGAGATCTCAAAAAACCAAAAAAAACCCAATAAATTAGACAACATGCGGGCACTGGCTAAAAATAGTAAGTTCTTGAAAAGTGATCATTTTGTCTCACATGTTACATCATCGCATAGTTCTTGAAAAACCCATAAAGAATAACCTGACATGCATCGAAAAATCCTGGATGCAAACTCTAAAAACAGCATCCGAAGGCAGCACTGCTAAAAGATCCAAGTCTTGGCTTGCATGTTAGATCACTGTGAAGCTCTTGAAAAACCCACAAAGAATACTCAGACATGCGTTGAAGACTCCAACATGCAAACCCTAAAAATAGTCTCTGAAGTCGGAATTGTTGAAAGTCATCATCTCAGTTTGCATGTTATACCATCGAGAAGGTCTTGAAAAACCTATAAAGAGTATCCAGGCATGCATTGGAACATCATACATGCAAAACCTAGAAATAGCTTCCAAAGCCTGGACTACTAAAAATAGCAAGTGGTCAAATTCCGCTCAAAATTCACAGGCAGATTGCTTGAAGTGTTATGGATGCAGTGTCAAGCTCAGACTTCAATTTGCTTACTCGAATCAACCTCAACTGGCATGAAGAAAGCAAACCCTAATTCCTTAGACTTAACCAAAATTTCAATTCAAATTGGCACATACCCGGAAAGACAAACAGAACAAGAGAGAGACAACAGGAAAACCAACCAAAATCAAGCCAAAAGACCCAAACGAAGCAAAAATTAGGGGGTCCCCATTTGCAATGGGGCGATGTGTGAAAAGAGTCACAACAAGTCCCCCCCTCTCAATTTGCTTGCCCTCAAGTAATTTTAGGTTTAGGTGCTTGAAGATGTCCTCGCCTTCCCATGTGGTGTCTTCCTCCAGTAATCCCTTCCACTTAATTAGGAATTCGGGGATATTCTTGTTCCTTAATATTTTTTCACGCATGTTGAGGACTGCTTCTAGTTCAAGGACTAGTTTGCATTCATCGTCCAATTGGGGCAACTCTTTACATGGGACAACTTGGTGTCCTAAGACTTTCTTCAACCTTGATACATGGAAGATGTTGTGAATGCGGCTATCTTCAAGTAACTCTATTTCATAAGCCGCTTCGCCAATATTTCTCAAGACTTATAAGGTCCATATTACTAGGGTTTAAGTTTTTCTACCCTACTTATTTTGAGGGATGATTGCTTGTAGGGTAGTAACTATAAGAACACCAAATCTCCAAATTAAAAGGTTCTCTCAGTGTGGCTTCAATCGGCATAGATCTTTTGTTGATTTTGTGCTTGTTGCGAATTGTTCTTGAGGGAATTCATAATGTCCATGTTTTGTTGCACTAAATCCTTTGAACCAGGAACTCGACTTTCTTGGGAAATTAGGCTTTTGAAGGTGGTGGGTTTGTACCCATATAATCCCTTGAATGGGCTCATTTTAATGGACATGTGGTGGGTAGTGTTGTAGCAATATTCTCCAAGGTGGAGCCACTTCACCCATGTGGTTTGTTGGCCAGTGATGTAATTTCTCAAGTATCCTTCTACCCACTTCTTCACAATCTCTGTTTGACCATCCGTTTGGGGGTGGTAACTTGTGTTGGGTGTAAGTTCAGTTCCTGCCAGTTGGAATAGTTCTTGCCAGAATTGGCTAAGGAATCGGCTATCACGATCACTGACTATATTCTTAGAAAGGCCATGTAGTCTAAAGATCTCTTTAAAGAACACTTTCGCTACTTGGGGTGCTCAGTTATCTGTGGACATGGCGAGAAAGTGGGCATATTTGGTGAGGCAATCCACAATTACATAGCTGCAATCCTTCCCCTGAACTTTGGGTAGTCCCGTGATGAAGTTCATAGAGATACTTTCCCATTTATGGTTTGGAATTGGCAAAGGTTGTAGGAGACCTGCTAGGTGGGTTTTCTCTATTTTGTTCTTTTGACAAGTCATGCATTCTTGTACATGCCTTAGTACGTCTTTCTTGAGTCCTTTCCATGAATATCTCTCCCTCACTTGTTTATAGGTCTTATAATACCCTTGGTGTCCTGCCAAAGGGCTATCATGATACTCCTTAAGAATTTTCCCCTTCACCTTGGAGTTGGGTACAAGGAATATCCTACCCTTTGTAGAGGATGAGTTCTTCCCCTCTAGGATATTGTGTGCATGGGGGTCCTTTGTATAATCTGCAATAATATCATTTTTCCATTCTGCTACTATGTGGGTTAAGGTGTTTAAGTAGGGCCATCTTGATAATGCATCAGCCACTACATTGTTTGTCCCTTTCACATATTCGATATCAAAATCGTATGCTTGTACCCAGCTTACCCATTTTTGTTGTCTGTCATTCAAGTCTTTTTGGTTCAAAAATTCTCTCAAGCTATTGTGGTCTGTTTTGATGTGGAATTTCCTACAAATCAGGTATTGGTGAAACTTGGCTAAGGCATGCATTATGGCCAACATTTCTTTATCATAGATTGAATAGTGTTTCTCAGTTTCGGTGACCTTCCAACTCTCGAATGCAATGGGGTGTTTGTTTTGCATCAGAACCGCACCAATTCCCTCTCCCGATGCATCGCATTGTAATTTAAAAGGTAGGGTAAAGTCGGGAATGGCTAAGACAGGGAATGAACTCATGGCTTTCTTTAACTCTTCAAAAGCTTGTTGGGTTGTTTCACTCCATTCAAAGGCCCCTTCCTTAGTTAAATCTATGAGTGGGGCACCAATTTTTGAAAACCCCTTCACGAAGCATCTATACTTATAGTAACTACATAGTCCTACAAAACCTCTTAGTTGTGTGAGGGTTTTGGGTCTTGGCCATTCCTTGAATGCGGCAATCTTTTCCTCGTCTACACTTACTCCTTGGGCGTTGATCTTGTGGCCCAAGTATAAAATTTCTTCTAGGCCAAATTCACATTTTGATGCTTTGGCATATAAAGACTTGCATTCTAGAATCTTAAGGGTTTCTTCAATATGTTTGAGGTGCTCTTCCCATGTCTTACTATAGATGAGGATGTCATCAAAGAATATGAGGAGAAACTTTCGTAGTAGTTGGCGAAAAATGTGATTCATACATGATTGAAAGGTAGCAAGAGCATTTGTGAGTCCAAAAGGTAGGACTAGAAATTTGAAGTTCCCATAGTAGCATTGAAAAGCAATTTTTGGGATATCTTCCTTCCTCATCCTTATTTGGTGATACCCCAATCGTAATTCAATCTTGGAGAAATATCGGGCTCCATGAAGTTTGTCGATTAGTTCATCAATTCTAGGTATAGGATAGCAATTTTTTATTGCTTTTTTGTTCAAGGCTCTGTAATCTATGCACATTCTCATTGTACCATCTTTTTTCTTGACTAAGACTACAGAGGATGCAAAAGGACTAGAGCTAGGTTGGATGTGGCCCATTTCTAAAAGCTTGTTAATTGCTTTTTCAATTTCTTTTTGAACTTGTGGGGGTGGCGGTATGGTGTGGTTATCATGCATTTTGATCCCTCTTCTAGCTCTATGGTGTGTTCAAATTCCCTTTTTGGGGGTAGCCCAAGTGGAATGTCACCAAATACTTTCTTGTGCTCGCTTAGGATGGGTTGGATGTCTATGTGAATTGCCCTTCCCTTTGGCAAGGTTTTATCTAGGATCATGCATTGTGCAGCCCATTCCCCCTGGCCATGCCTAAAAATTCTCTCCATTCTTTTACATGAGACCACCTTGGGAGACCCATCGGGTAATCCCTTTAGGATGACTTCCTGTCCCTTATGTTGTAAACAAATGGTTAAGTTCGGAAGGTCAAACATAAAACATCCTAGAGAGTATATCCATGATGTGCCTAGTATTACATCGGCATCTAAGGTTACCACATAGAAGTCCTCTTTTTTGGGGTGCTTCCCTAGAGTGATTTCTAATTGGGGAACTACTTTCGTGCACTGGACCTTGGCTCTTGTGGCGGTGGCTGCTGCGAAAACTTTAAAGTTTATGGTTTCTAGTTTCTTTTGTGCAACTAGTCTTTCATCAATAAAGTTTTGGGAGACCCCACTATCTACCAGGGTGATGACCTTATGTCCTTTGAGGGTCCTCTTGATTCAAAATGGGCAATGTTTGGAGGCTTGAGAGATGGTGGCTAGAGTCACATGCTCTTCCTCTTCGTATCTTGACCTCTTATTGGGGTTTTCGTTTTCCTCTTGGGAGGTTGGTTCTATCTTGTGGGCTCGGCCCTTTCTTCCATATCTGTGACCACTTCCCCATGGCTCAAGGCATCTAAAGCATAAGCCCTTCTTTTTCAAATTGTCCATTCCTTTACACATATGTCCATGTTCTTTTTCTTCATTGCAATAGGAGCACTTTCTGAAAGATGCTTCCCTCTTATATCTCCCTTCTTTGTAAGGGGATTTAGAGTGGTTATTAAGGATTTTGGGTCTATCTTTAGGTGGGTTATCCTCAAACTTCATGGATTTTTGGATTGACACATCTAAACTGGTGGGTTCTAATGCACTTACCATGCTTTTGATGAAACCACTTAATCCTTCCAAGAAAAGGTAGGTGAGGTTCTCTTGAGAGATTTCAAGTACCATGACAACTAGTTTTTGGAATTGGGTGGCATACTCTCCTATAGTCCCATGTTGTCTTACTCGAGTGAGTTCCCTAATGTACCACTCGGGATGCCTTTGGTCAAATCTCTTGATTAGTTTTTGGGTGAAGTCATCATAGGTGGTTATGTGTTGGTGGCCTTGGGTGATGAGACTGTGGTGCCACCATTCGTGGGCCATCCCAATTACATGTAGCATAGCAAACTTAATGGCATTCTCTTCAATCATTGGACTTAGTGATAGGTATGTATCCAATTTTTGGACCCATGATCATGCTATAGTCTTTTCTTCTCTGTTGAAATTTGAGAGGGTTAACTTGCTGACTCTATTTTTGAGGTCTTTATCATGTTGGTTCTTTCTTTCCTTCCTAAGGGTGGTTCTTGCTTTGGCCTCACAATAGTCCTTAAAGGGGATAGTTCTCCTAATTTCGAGGTCTAGTCTATAGTATGCGGCTACAATCTCATCCACATTGTTTTTGTTTGCTTCCCCTTCCTCTATGTGTTCTTCCCTAGGTATTGTTGATGGGTTTTTTGTGACCGCATCAACACAGAATAAAGTTACCAACGGTTACTCTATCCTCTCTTGAACAAAATCTCATGCATGCTAAGATTATGAGAAAGATCATGCATTCAACTCCAAGGTTCCTTTATGCAGTGGATAGTCTCAGTTGGCTTGATGGGATTTGTCGGTAATCTCAAGGGGGATCTTACGTAATTGTTTAGCTGAAGACCAAAGGAAAGGGATTTTCACAAGACTTCGAAAGATTTATCACTTTAAGTTCAAGTTTCTTAAACTAACTGGAAAGTATTGAATTGAAATGGTTGTAGGGATGAGAAAGGCTATGGACTATTCTAAGGTACGGGATGTGGAGGTCAACTTCAGCAAACTTCAACCAGACTTCGCTTTGCCTTGCTTCGGACAGCTTCCACGGAGTCAGTGCAATCTTCAAGGGAGGTAACTAAAGGTATTCAAGCCACAACTTGACATGAAGATACCATCACGACGACGCATACCAACATTCAAATCATAATTGAAGTTAAGTTCACAACGTTTCCAGTTGACCACACAAGGCGAACACACTGTCAGTGAGCCCGCTAGTGGTATGGATAAGCGAAGCTTGCTTAGATTAAACACCACATTCCACAATTACTAGCTACTTTCATGAAATGAAAATTTACTTTACTCTACTTTAAGATGCTATGTGAATTGGAAGGACGAAAGAGCCTTGCTAGCTACTCAACAAAAGATGAAATCACCATCAATGAAAACTCTTTTTATTATGAGAGTGTTCACAACAACTTCTTACACAGCTTTCAATGGAAAACTTTCCTTCCTCTTCAAACTAAACTATCAACCTATGCTATTGCTAAGCTATCTCCCTATTCTAATAATTTACAAAAGAGAGGGGATGCCCCTTTTATAGTTGGCCAAATCTAGTGGATGGCTCAGATTCAATTACAATGAAGGGCTCAGATTGAGCCACATAAACCCTAACCCTGAAAACCGCCACCAAGAAGAGGGATAATAAATGAGCAATTAATGTCCACCATCCTTCTAGAAGATTCTCGTCTAGAGACGTGTTCCCATTGTTCTTCTTCTTGACTGAAAACTCTATGAATCTGGCCATCGCAGCTTCAACCGACATGGCAGGCACGTTCTCACTCTGAAACTCCAAGACTGCAACTTCTTTCTCCTGCTTGATGATGATTTTCCTCTTACTTGTCATTCTTTAACTTTGAAGTGCTTGAGGATGATTTCTAACCCCTAGGGCCTTCATTGTTTCCTTCATCCCGATCTTGAAGGATTTTCTTGTCCTGGACTCGACCATTTCTTTCTTGCCACCTGCCTCCTTGAGTTGGGTGCATATTAGGTCTTCGAGGAGAAATTTCAACACTTAGCCATTTCTTTCATTATTTCCCTTCATGGTTTCGGTGCAGATGAGACATCACATAATTTTATCCTCTTCCAAGGTTGTGATGTTGTCCTGGACTATTTGCTCCATTGCCCCAAGCCTTCGCACTTTGGTCTCAGTGTTCATCCTGCAAAACAAACAAAAAGAAGAGCATCAAAACACTTATAGAATAAATCTACTTAACTTACCTAATTTCCATGTTTTGACTTCGAAGGTATGATTGATCTCTAGATAGGGTTCATCATCTTCCTCTAGCAAATTTTGCTTTCTCATGATTTTTCATCACTGGCGTATTTAACATCTCATTTGTGAGTTGGGACGTATATCATCTTGATGTTTTCATCTTCTTGCCTTAGCCATTTTATTCACCTATCCTGTCCATCTTCTTTTAGGAGCTCGACACTTCATCTTGAGGGTGCGTAAGAAGGCTCTTTCTACCTTAGAAAATTTTCATGTCTTCATCCATTCCCCCTTTGGCACATTTGAGACCCCTCTAGCTTTTGCTTCCTCCCTTAGAAAATTACACACCTTGATGTCTTTGCCTTAGAAAAAAATTTACAACCAACACGATATCCCCTTTGGCACATTTTGAAGGGTGTCGTTTCATTTTCCATGCCTTATACAATTTTCAGCCAACATGACTTAGCCAAATTTCCAACCTATTTGCCTTAGAAATAATTTATTCCCTCAAGTTGTAAGCCCCAACATCCATTTCACAATAAGGCGCAAAAATTTTAAAATTATTCACCCCTTATAAAATTTCAACTTCTTGTCACATCTTGGGTGCATTTAGCACCTTGCCATTCCATTTCTCCAATGCTTAGAAATTTTCTAGGCAATCTCCACAACTCGGGCGCATCCTGAGGGTCCCGCTTCCGTTTTTGAACACTTAAGAGACACCTTCCAGCTATCTCACCTTGATGGGCGCATATTAGGGGGTCTGCTTCAAGTTTTCTTTGACTTAGAATTTTTCTTGCCTTTACTCCTATCAAGGGCGCATTTACAAGGTGATGCTTCCACTTCATGCCTTAGGATGTTTTCCAAGTCAACTCATGCCATGGGCACATTTGGGAGGTAGAGGTTCCATTTTAAGTACTTAGAAAATTTCTAGTCATCTCATCTCAACATGGGTGCATTTTACCTCTTTAGCTTCCATTGCTCCTACCTTAAAAAGTTTTTGAAATCCCCTCATACCTTGGGGGCATTTAAGGGGGTATGCTTCCAATTTCCATCACTTAGAAACTTTTTGAGGCCACCTACTTCTTGAGGGCGCATTTAGGGGTGTGTCCTCCTATCTTCTCAGACTTAGTAAATTTTTAAATCACTTTCTCAACATGGGTGCATTCCAAGGGTCCTTCTTCCAATTTCTAATAATCAGAAAATTTTCCTCACCTCATTACATGATGGGCGCATTTAGGGTGTCCTACTTCCATTTATCTCATGACTTAGAAATTTTCAAGCTACCCTCCTTTCCAAGGGCGCATTCTAGGGGTGCTACTCCCAGTTTGTCTTTGCCTTAGAAAATTTCTTTCACCCTTGCTTCTGATGGGCGCATTTGACAAGGGGTCAGGTAATTTTGTGCCTCAGAATATTTATCCATGCCTCTTCACAAGCTTGGGCACATTTTGATAAGGGTACTTCCAGTTCAAAACACTTAGAAACTTTTCACTTATCTCTCTTTTCCTTGGGCGCATATAGAGGGTGGTTCTGTTGTTTTACATGCCTTAAAAATTTTCTAGCTTTCTCCTCTGCTAGCAAGGGCACATTTGAGACCCCCTGCTTCCAGTTTTCATACTTAGACAAGTTTCATGTCTCCTCTACAAGCTTGGGCGCATTTGGGACCCTGTCCTGCCAGTTGCCATGACTTACACAAAATTTCTCACCTCCATCTTTGCTTGGGTGCATTCAAGGGGTGGTCGAGGAATTTTCTCTACCTTAGCAACTTTTCTCCATCCTCCTCCATGTTGGGCGCATTCTAGGGTGGCTGCTGCCAGTTTTCAAACTTAGAATATTTTCAGGCTTTCATACCTTGCTCGCCCTACTTACTATTTTTAGTAAATTTCCTGGTTTTCGTACTTCTGCAACTTCGTTTGTCTTGAAATTCACCTGACGTGATCCTCATGGGTCAACTGACCTGTTCACGCTGGTGCTTCGTGTTGACCTACTATTTATAGCCCTGTTCTGGAGGTGGCTTACTATAAATAGTAAGTACTCGGATTGCACTCAAATTTCACCAGTGGATAGCTTGAAGGATGTTGATCGCGATGGGATACATCGGTTTTCAAAGATTCTGGCATTTTACCCATCATTTTGAGTCCCGAAGCTGGAAGCCCTAATCTGACTTGCATGTGGCTCAAATGGCCTCCGTTTGACCCCGTTTCTATTGCATCTCGCTCTGTTCGTGATATTGAAGTGCTAGGGAGCTGTTGGAGTGAACCTGCTAAAAATAGTAAATCCCTAAAAACATGACCAACCACTTGTCGGATGTGTTTGCATGTCATACTGCTCAGGAGATCTCAGAAAACCTAGAAAAACCTAGAAAATTGGTCTGCATGTGAGCACCGGCTAAAAATAGTAAGTCCCTAAAAATGATCAACTTGCCTTGCATGTCACATCGTTGCGAAGCTCTCGAAAAACCCATAAAGGATATCCTGACATGCATTGAAAAATCAGACATGCAAACCCTAAAAATGGCTCTTAAAGTCAGGACTGCTGAAAGTCATCATCTCAACTTGCATGTTATATCATTGCGAAGGTCTTGAAAAACCCAGAAAGATTCTCAAAACATGCATTGAAAAAGCACACATGCAAACCCTAAAAATTGCTTCTGAAGCCCGGACTGCTAAAAATAGCAAGTAGTCATAATTTAGTGAAAATTTGCAAGCAGGTAGCTTAAAGTGTTCTAAGCACGATGCAGTAGTCATAATTTCAATTAGCCAACTCAAATTGACCTCAAATTAGCCCAAAGAGCAAAAACGCTAATTCACAGACCTAACCAAAATTTCAATTTAAGCTCAAAGACGGGCACATCTCCGGAAAGACAGACGGAACAAAGAGAGACAACAAGAAAACCGACCAAACCTAAAGCCAAAAGATCCAAACGGAGTAAAAATTAGGGGGTCCCCATTTTGAATGGGGTGATGTGTGAAAAGGTCACAACAGGTATGAAGGTCGTGTTGGGCAAGAGTTGGGTCCTTTTGAAGAAGGGGGGTTATTGTTTTCGAAGTGAGCGGAATTAGTTTCCCTCCCGTTATTATTACTAATCATATTTTGGATGAATTGGGTGGTTCTCTTATTCCTCTCATTTTGATTCATAAGGGCTTGGGTGGTTTGTTCCATGAAAGCTCTCGTCTCATTGCTCATCTGTTCACTCATTTTGTTTGTTGTAAGCGTTTTTCTTTCCCTCTGTAGAGCTCTTTGGGCTCTTTGGCTATTTTGCATCAACTACCCTTCACAGGATGGCAAGAAGGATACTTTGATACCACTTATAATGTCTATTGTTTAAATTTTCCCTAATTCCCTTAGGGTTAGGGTTTCTACCTTATCAATGACTTCCTTCTTGAGGATTGTAATAAGATCCTTGGCAAACTTGCATTCACAACCATGAAACCAAATTCCCAAACAAGCATATATCATTTGTTAGCATTAATCCATGGAAATCAGATTTATAGATTATCAACAATGCAACCTATCATAATCTACGAGGAGCGACATGGTGGGCCTGCTCGAAGCCATATACCAACCTAAGAGGTTGTATACCACAACTCTCCCTGTTGGTGACTTGTACCTGCTTTCCCCAACCATGCCTCATCCTCGGAAGACACTTATTCGCTTGTGGGAATTGGTGGGGCATCCTGAGCAATTTTGGTTGTTCCAACCCCTCCATGGCCCATCCTTTCCTTAAATGTACGAGTGGCTGTAAGTGGAATCTCTAGCTCTCACCACTCGCCCAGGCCTCTTCCCCCAAGCGGGTTTACAAGCAAATTCAAGCCATTACCATATATTAATACTTATGCGCAGATCTAGCTACAAAGATCATATCTTCTAAATATACATGGAAAGTAATATATATATACTATTGCACGTATCCATATCTCAAGCATATACACATATGAATGCATAAAGATCTATGTAGTATGAATGCAGAACATCAACACAGATATATGGATCTAGACTATAATTTATAATATGATTCTTAAGTGTTACTAGCCATACAAAGGGACTAACTTGCTGCAAAACTATGTCGGCCTAACACTAGCCTAAACATCAGTAAGAAATACAGATATATATATATAATTTTCTTAAGAAAATCGATGGCAGAGATACACCTGAGGTGTGATGCTGCTTGTCTGGGTGTCGATCTCTTCTTTCTTTTGCTCTATCTCCTTCGATGATGCCTTTCCCTGCTGTATGTTCTTCCTTCATATACGCATGGTGGCTAAGGGACGCCTCTTTTCAAGATGTGCCTTCATCCAAAAGCCATGTCTATTGGCAAATGGTCTTCACTAATCATCGCTCAAGGAAATTAATTAATATTTATTATTCTCTAATATTATCTGTTGGCGTAACAACTAACACCTCTGGAGTAAAAGTTGTTATGAACAGCCTGTGTACACTACGCAATGAGTGCTCTTCAAATTAGGAGGGGAAGCTCCCTCGTTGTGCTTTGACAAAAATACTTGCAAAGGAAAATAAGCTAAACTATGTCATGTCTTTTTGTTTCAGCTGTAGAGGCACAAGGCTTTCTTGAAAGAACTATCGTTGCAGCTGAGTTTTCTTTGGTTTTGCAGATCTACTAACTACAACTTAAATTTAATCTATCCAATCTCCTTAGGAAAACAGAGCAAGAGGAAACGGAGCAAGGTTTGACTATCTGACGATAAACGAGTTTAGATTCTCTACTTGAGGGCAAGGTGGGCATAACTATCATCTCCAATCTAAACAAGCTTATTGGGCACAAACAGATTTAAGAATTTACTATGACAATCTTGTGAAACCCTATGTGGCATAACACTTGATCAAAATAGTAAAGACTTCACAAACAACTTTTATCATCACAATCTCACGAAACCCTATGTGGCATAACACTTGATCGTAATGATAAAAGTCTCACAAAACAGATTTATCTAAACTATGGGAGGAATTTACCACGCCAATCTTATGAAAACCTATGTGGCATAACACTTGATCAAAGTAGTAAAGACTTCACAAAACGATTTTATCATCACAATCTCACGAAACCCTATGTGGCATAATGCTTAATTGAAATGATAAAAGATTCACAAAACAGATTTATCTAAACTATGGAAAGAATCCACCATTACAATCTCTTGAAACCCTATGTGGCATAACAATAAATCGTAATAGCGAAGACACATGAACAAATATCAAAAGAGCAATATTGAGGGCAAGGTAGGCGCAGCATATATTTCTCTCTCAAGCAAAAGTTAATTACAAATGAGCAAAGCTCTTATTTATATACATCAAGGTGTAGGGAACCCTAAAATCACCTTGTGTTAACTACAGTCTCGCAAATGCATGCAAGATTAATTATTAAACCCTAATGAAGTAAACTATATAGTTAACTAAGCTACCATCAGTTAAAAGAAACATCAATCAAAATGGACAATTGTGCGAGAGCATACACGTCATATTGAAAAGCAAGTTAAGCTGGAAGGCTACATCGGAGTTAACGATAAACCCTAAAAGAAACTCCAAGTAAATAAAGCAAATCTCAGAATAGATATGCATGTGATGCCAACATCGAGTTAACTTGAAAGGGTAACACCAAGTTCAACTCGTGTGTATAATGTCTATCCTGAGAGGTGAGAACTGAAGTTTACTGGTCGTGATCTCGAGCAATCAATCTCTCAACGAGATTGTTAACTGTATCACTATCTGGAGCTATGAGACTCTGACGGAGAATACTATGTCGATGCAGCATATCCTCACCAGCTGTGATCTGAGACTGAAGTTCGCCCCTACTCCTCGTTGCCTCATCGAACAATGCTGACATGACTGTAAGCTGAGTAATCTTACAGCCAACGGTCTCCCCACTGAAAATGGTATGAATGAGTGCCTGGAGCTCTGACTGAACATTGGTAAGCTCCATGTAGGCACCACCCTCGATCTGATAACGGCACGGTAAGCGAGACACTAAAGTCCTTACAAACCGGAGTGCACTAGTGACGTGCTCTCTACTCTCAGCCAACTCTGATGCTAAACTGTCCTCTATCTTTGCCCTGAAAACCAATTGTGTCTTCCAAGAGTAGATAGCCTCTCTGTCCTCTGCATCCGTGACTGTATCATAAGCCACACTCAGGTGAGCAATCATGATCTCATCCCTAGGTTTGTTAATTGCCATATCTCTTTCCTCATCCTGAAGACGAAGACGGAGCTCTCGTGCATTGTACCGCAACTAATATAACTCTATAAGCATAGTACGGCCTCTAGCAACGAACTCCTCTTCCCATTCCTCCAAACGCTTGCCATATGCAACTAAGTGATTAAGTTGACTTTGCTCTGCTGGAGGCTCAAGCATCGGTGGGAGTGTATTAATGGCATCGGGTCTATGCACAAGGCTAGAAATATATTGACGAAGCTGTCTGATTTCAGCCTTGAGGGCTGCCTTATCCTCTCCGTCCTTTAGTATTCTATCCCTGGCACTGTCTGTAGCAACTTGTAGAAGATCAACCTGAGTCTGGCGTGTGCTGCGACCAAGGTTAACTGTGATAACTTCAAAATCCTGAGATTCTAATTCAACCAAGTTCTTCCCCTGTGGAGGCACGGCAGTCTCAACGACAATCTCCATGTCAGTGTTTCTCTCTACGTGAACCATGTTCTTAACCCTCTTGTCTGGTGCATCCTGGTAAATGTCGTCAAAATCAGAATGATTAAGAACATAAGATGGCTGCCTCCTCTTCCTTCCTAGCTGAGCTTCGATCCAAGATTGGTCTCGGCTAATGCTACTAGAAGGGTCTGCACTAGCGACAGGAGGTACTGATGAGAGTGAGTGTGTAGAAGACCCATTGCGAGGTGGAGAGTCCAAATCAATTCAATGTGAATTGGAATTTGGTGAAAACTCTGGCTAGGGTGCTTGGAACTTGAGAATTTGAACCTCAGTCTTGTGAGACTCTGGCGATCAGGCTGGCTGCAACGATAGAACATCTCTCGAACAAAGTGTGTATATACTTGATGGCAAGCCTTGCCCTTTGAATTGTTTAGCACTTGTACTTTCTTGGGAGGATTACTCCTCTTCTTTTTGTTTGATTTTGATGAAGAAGGTAGCGAAGGATTCACCACCACTGGCGGCTCTGCTCTAGGAACACTTACCCTTCTTGTCTTCTTCTTCAGCCGAGGAGGTAAAAGCCTCGCATTGAATAACTCTACTTGACCTCTCTTTGGTAGATTTGCATATTCCTTGGCGTACCAAATCTGGCGGCTTAGCGGTTATTGTATCGACTTGCTCTGGCGAAGAACTTCTCCCTCGTCATCTGATAAACCTCCCACATCCTCTGATAAGAAAACAGAAATCTGTGAGAGAGAGAAACGGCCGTAACTACGTCTGCGAACCTCAAAGTCATCTGCGCAATTTGCCCAGTAATCCTCCATAGAAGGCTCATTGATATATACCTCGGCAAAGGCCGGTACGTATAATGACCTGAAAGGTCATAGGCACGTGCTTCAACAAGATACTTAAGATGATATTTCTCAAGTTCTTGCCCTGCGATCTTACTATCAATTGCCGACTTGCACCAATACATTCCAAATTGAAAAGGAAAGTTAAGTGATGGTCTGTGCCTGCGGCGTAGAAGACGATGAACATCATGCACCTGTCTAAGGAACTCCTGAAAAACTATCTTATCCGAAGGATAACGTGGAAGCATAGCTGGATTTCTGTGACCATATACTTTCGGATGTAAGGTGTATGTTGGGGCTGGATAAACCAATCTTCCCATCCATCCGCCGGCTGCCCTAGCAAGCTAGCGGAGATCACGAACGTGCAATTCCCGGTCCAAATTCCTCACTGTATAAGTCAGAAAAGCCTCATGAACACGCTTGAAATGACGTTCAGCTCTGGTGAACTCAAGCTGATCATAATATTGATAAACTTTCTGAACACTGAGGATGCCCACGGTGTTTAATCCTCGGAACTGACCCTGATAAGCGATCAAGTACACGAGATATGAACACATGTGAAACTCATGGGCAACTAAGAAACCGATGATCTGCCTGTGGAGAATGTCACTGATGAAGGATGCCCAGTCATAATGCTCCTGCCCAGAAATGATGCGACCAATAATGTAATACATCCAAGGTTGGAAAACATTTGCATGTTCTTGACCTGAGACACGATTCAGGAGTGTGATTAGAATCGCATACTCATCCTTGTATTCACCGCGACCCACATTGTTTGGCAATCTGTTCTTTGCTTGTTTTAACCATCTTTCTGCCATCTTCTTCTGACACTTGTCCATATCGGCATCAAATGCCTGCGCACACTGCTCCATAGAAACCAACCTAAGTGTTACGTGTGAGGAATGCCAAAACTCCTTCGATGTTCAGGTTGGGGGCTACCAAATGCCGTCGATCAGCCCGACACTATCTCACGAGTAGTAGAGATTGTAATGTAATGCAAGCCATCACCAGTCAATACAATGAGCGGAGATAGGTATGGAGGCGACTCTAGTAAACCGGTATCAATAATGCGAATGATTAGAACCACGATCTTATTTGGGTCTATGCCTTGGCAATACTTTGTGAAGGTGCTGTCTCAACCAACCTCTGAGAAATCATGAAGGTAAGGGCGGTTTTGATCCTATATTCGAGCCGGTGAACTGCATTCGAAAAATTCGCCGTTGATGTGAACTTGACTATATTCTGACAAGATTTCTGGAAAGCTAAAAATAGCCTGCGAGAGTTAAAAATAGCCTTTCGAAGAATTATTTTCAGCGAAAAATCCGAGATATGGGTTTTGTCCAGAAAACGATTCTAAGACAACCCAGAATGTCAGATTTGCGAAAATTCAACTTCTACTCGATTGTACAAAGATTTTTCACTTAAGAAAATTAGTAACTCAAGAACGAACGTTCTAAAGTTAAAAATTCGTGAAAAATCAAACGCACAATTTCAACTCAAGGAAATTATATGAAAATAATCCAAATACTGAGACTTGTAGAATTCGCCAATTTCAGGAACATGCAATTTGTATTTTATGAGAAATCTGTGATTTAAAGGATGAAAAAGACGTTTTTATTATGCCTTCTTCTGTGAAAATCGCCCAAGATTTCTTCAGATAACTGATATTTGTGAACTTGAATCTGCAAAAAGATATGTTAGGAAAAATCGCCTCTGTGAATTGATGTAGATTTTGCCTTGAACTGGAAGAATCCGCCTTGTTTTAAAAACCACGAACTTTCCTCTCTTGAAATTTGAGCCTTTGAATATGAATGAAATTTGAATTTCCTTTGAAGAAAATACGAATTTATATAATGAATTTGAGGATTCGCCTTTTGAGTATAAAATTCGCCCTTGAATATGAAATCCGCCTTTGAATCTCTGGAGAACTTGCAAATTTTATTGGTTTAAGGAAAACGCCTTTGAAGAATTTGCGAATTGTTTTGGATGAATTTGCTTTGAAGATATGCGCCTTCTCTTCTGAAGAAATACGAATTTATCTTTGAAATTAATAAACTTCGATTTCCCTTTGAAAAATATAAACTTTGCTTTTGAAAAATACGAATTCCACTCAAGATTGGATTTGCTCTTAATGAAATACGAATTTCCTTTGAAAGCTTGTGAATAACAATGAAGATTGCGCCATGTTAAATAAGAAGAAATTCGCACCAATTTGATAACTGCAAGAACTCAAAACCCTAACAAGAATAGAAGTCCTCTAATTGGCTGCCTTTCAGTTCCACTGCCACTGACTGGAAGTTCAAATTTGAAAATAATAATAAAATATTTATTATCATGCAAAAGCGCCAAAAATAGAAAATCGCCATCTTATGCAAAATTTGCAAATATTTTGAACTTCAGTTGACAATTTTGTTGAAGCTCTGAGATTCATCGTCAGACTTCAACGATTCCGAAAAGTCATCTCTTGAGCATATAGGCGTCCATTTGCTCAAGATACTTCACTTTTTATTAACTCCCTATTTTATAGCTGACAGTACTGTCACGACTGGCCAACTTTGACACTGATTTCCAGATGACCGGGTGATGCTGAGACGCCCTCTGAAGAATTCATCGGAAAGCCTACTAAACAAGGAAGAAATGTCTGCTGGGAGACACTACTGCAAAATCCATCGTTTAACCCCTTGAAAAATTAGGCGCCCCTGATTAAATTGCTTTTACGGGTTCCAGACTTAGCCACTTCTCAAACTGCCATCTGACGCCTCAAACGGCTGCCAACGGTGAATGGTGAACCCTGCTGACAAGCAACGAAGCTCACTGCATGCCTAAAGACATTCTGCATCCAACGACTGTATGCACGACACCTGAAAGCTGTGTTTAAGGGCCTCAAAAGTAAAAGCGCCCCTGGCTCTTGGTTGCACTGGTGTCATTTTGACGAAAGTCGAACTTTCATCCAAGTATCCTACTTTGACGTCTAATATCTGGAGCTGGGATGACCCGATTCAGGCACTATCTGTTTTAACGGACAGCCAGAAGGGCCCACAAGAGAAGTCTTTGGAAGTAATGAAGCAAGAAAACTGCTTCTAAGACCTCAAAAACTCCAGTGCGTATTTTATTTAAAATTACCGCTCCAGACTTGGCCATTTTCCGAATATCTTCACTTTGCAGTATTACACTAAAGACCTCGCACGTACAAGCGACTGCCAAATCCCGAAGGCTGACGGCTAGGCTCGTTGAATAGATAAAATGATTACGCTCAATAGTCGTGAAGACTTCAAATGCGAACGGGCTCATCTGACAGGCCTAAAGGCTAGGCGCCTCTGGCCTGTGAAAATACACTGAAAATTGTTTGTTGTTTCGCCCGTGAAATTACGTGCTTGGTAGAATCTCTGCCACGACCACCTGGAATGTCGGATTGACAAGCAGAATGGTGCATCGCGAAGCTAGGATAGAGTATTACTAATGTTAGGAAGACTCTGTCTGCAAATTTCGCCATCTGGAGGGTCCTTTAAACCAGCGCCCCTGGGCTGTACTTGCACTGGGAATAAACGGAGAAGCTCAGAAACGTGAAAACTCCATTTTAAGCTGATCTTTGGATGACTGCCACCGGAATTCTGAAACTCGGATGACTACGTTTGATATCTCGTCGGATAAGCAGACTAGTTGAGAACAGATTGACTGTATCCGTCTTTGAAAATACCAAGATTTACCCCCTCTTCAAGATGGGCGCCCTCAGGCTAGAGGCGCGCTTTTGCCTGAAAAGAGCAAATTTCTCACATTTGGAAATTTAGGAATTTCAACTTCCGTCGTTATTTGCCGGAGCTGTGGGTCTCGAAAAACTTTGCTGGATAGCTCGACGGATAGCCAGACTAATTCTGAAGAGATTGACTGGATTCTTGAACATTTTAAACAAGATCTTGACCTTCATCAAGCTGGGCGCCCTTGGGCTATACTTGCACTTTCTGACTTTTCCTTTGAAAAATCTTCATAAATTGATCATTGAAAACTCTGTTTCGATCACTGAAACGACCGTGTGCAATGTGAAACGCCGTCGTGAGATGCTCCTCCATCGTGAAAAGCTATTCTGAGTCTCTGCTTCAGGCTCTGTTCAATAAAACTGACTTTGACTAACAAACTATTGACAAAAACTCCATGCTTGATATTGCCCAAAACTGTGTTTTACAACATTTTAACAAGATTTAGACTTTTAAATACAAAATGCCTTGATGAAGCAAAAAATTTGGTTTGGGTACAACATTATCACTGGTACTTCTCTACTTATTGATGCATCTTCTTGAATGCCTTTGATTCCTTTGTGCCTTTGATCCTCTTATGCAAGTGATCACTTCATGATCGCTCGCAAGGACATGACATCATAACGTTATAAAAAGAAATGTTGGACAAAAGAAACCAAGAGTTGACAAAGCGGGGAGATAGAGAAGAACATGAAAGGAGAGGAGAAGAAGAAAATAAGAGGTAAAGAGATGGGAATATATGACAATTTGCTCATGGTTTTTCTATGCAAAAGATCTCAGAAAAAAAAACAATAAAGGTGTGCAATCACTATTAAAGGTCTTCTCAACTTGACCTTATTGCTTCATTTGCTAACGGTTTGTCTATGCAAAAGATCTCAGAAAAATAAATACAATAAAGGTGTGCAATCACTATTTAAGGTCTTCTCAACTTGACCTTATTGCTTTAGTAATAATAATGAAGATGAAAATGTAGAAAAGAAAATTTTCACTGTAGATTCTTATTATTTTGTATCATTATTGTTGTCAGTTTCAAGAGGGAACCAAGTATGGGTGGCAGCCAGTGAGACTGAGCTGAAGAGATGAGATTTGTGCAAGGCCACACGGGGACGCATCCCCGACCCTTTTGCCCCCCGTACCCATACTGGGGACGTCTCGGGGACGGGGACGCCTAGGGGACGACTAGCAGCCGTCCCCAAAAAGTCCCCTTTTTTTCAAAACATCCCCGATTGGCTGGGACGTCTTGGGGACGGAAAGGGGACGACCCGCTATCCCGGGGACAGCCAGCTGTCCCCTTTTTTCTAGCAAGTTTTTACAAAGAAGAAAAACTTTCAAATCAAAAATGCTTATTTTTTTATTTTTTCTAAGTGGCCCCCACACCCTCCCAAGCCTAAAATGAAACATAAAACTTGCTTTCAAAGCCATTTGAGTTAATTTTTAAATTCCAAAAAAAATTGCAGCTAAGAGGCAAGTGAGCAAGAGAAAAATTGGTAGTGATTCAGACTCTGAGTCTGATTTTGATGCAATGCTGGCAAATGTCAAGTAGAGGCAGCCATCATACTTTTTATTACTATGGTTTGACTTTGGACATTTGTGACTGTGATTTTGACATTTGTAGTGCAAACTTGTAGCCTTTGGGCATTTTATTTTTAAAAAGTTATATCATATGCACATTAATTGTTTGACATGAATTATGGAAGCAATTAAGTAGTTGTAGTATTAATTTGTTCGACTCTAAAATGTATATGTCAATATGATTGGTGATTACATTTGCACCTTTATCAATGTGTTCATTGTTATGATTATCATTAGTCATATGAATATCTGAAATTTCCCTATATTTTTAATATATATATATATATATATAGCCATCCCCCCGTCCCCAAAAATTCCCTAAAAAAATGCCGTCCCCAAAACAAGTCCCGCCATTCCACCGTCCCCCCGTACCGGAAACTTGGTGGAACATAGGATATTTGTCCTCTCCCTGGGGAGTGATCTTAACAGGAATATTCAATTAAACTGTCTACTTTTTAAGGCCGGCATTTTGGGAATTTTGTTGTATGGCCTTCTTCATGGAAATCTTGTTTTGATTGAAAGCAGATATCTCAGTTATATGGATACACTTTGGTTATAAAGATGTAACATTTCTACCAGATTTTGACCATGTTAACTGTTCTAAAGCCTAACATTTTTATAGCTGATACATGTTCCTATGACACTGCCCTTCATGCACTTGTCCTCATCCACGTGATTTTTGGGTAAGCTTTGATATAAATTTTCTGTATATGTCTTCTTCATCTTATGAAAGCAAAAGGACTTAGCTCAAATACTTAGCCTTCCAAGTTGCATTATATCACCTATTGTGAATTCCAACCAACTCAAGATTAAAGTTCAAAAGTCTCCATATGATTTTCATATTTGCAATATTTGTCCACCTTGACCAATCACTATGGCAGATTGGCTGTGCTTCCCCATCAATAGCACCAGGTAGGTCAGGGCCTTTTTTAACAAAATGACTCTTGTAGGTATCCAATGTAGATGTATCCTAAAAATAACTGCTGTGGGTGCAAAAATAATGTACCATATATAGGCTTTTCCAACAACATATGGCACTTGCATACCCATCTTCCACAACATGAATTAAAAAAAGAATTTGACATACTCATAATGATTCTCATCCTAGGTTTGTATATAAAGGTTCAATGCAAACCCAAAGTTTACTGTATGGTTACAACAGACCTTTCAAGACATTAGCTAAAATGCAAGTCTCAGGAAAAAACATTAAGCCACTGAAGATAAACTAAATGTTTGCTATTGTCATGCAATAAACACAGCTCACAGCTGCTAGTTTCACACAAACTAATGTTGAACACTTAGAGTAGGTGGCTAATGTCCTCAGAATTGTATATATATACTGACATGTTTAACCCCCATTTTTGTACATTTTCAGTTTACAAGCAACCTGAGTGGAGCCTAAAGACGCTCACCCTAAATGCTCAACCTAACCAAGCAGATCAATGAAATTCCAGCAATCTTTGAAATTTTAAAATAACTGCACAAATGTACATCGCAAGAACCTTTCAATCCTAGTATTAGATGTAACACATTTGATTTTTTAAGCTTTCTGCTAATAATTAAAGATATTCCCAAAGATTTGGCCACGGAGAATAAACCTGCATGCATATCTCAGTTGCTCCCCTCTCCCAGGCTTCAATTGTTCTTCTGGATATTTCCTCTAAGGACAACCTGCAATTAATAAACAGAAGAAAATAAACTATTTATATATATAAGAATGCTCATTTTACATCAACCACACACTTCATATGTAAGGCAACAGAAAACAACTAAATGTGATTCTGAGCAACAAGATATACTATCAAACATATCATGCAAGCGATTCCCAAGAAAATGACAATGACTCTGGAATAGCATCACATGATGACAATACAAACAAAGGTTCACATCTCTCTCCTATAGGAAAAGCAGACAGCCATGAATGGATTCACCATTTCAAGCCAAGAATCTAGCACTACACAATTACTAGTCAAAAGACATTGACCAAACAGATACAAAAAGCATGTGACCTAAGCTATTATATTTTGGTACTATCTCACCTCTCAAAAGATATTCCAAAATTACACAATCTAGCAGCCCCATCTTTCACAAGAAGAACAAACAGATTTGTCTTTGTTGATTGCAAAGTCAGAAAATTCACAGAAATTTATCTCTCCAAGCTAGGTATTTGATGTCTAATTCAACAATTAATATATTACTTAATTATAAGGTGACAATGCCTTACTATATAGTTGAACCTAATTCTTTCTTTTTATAGGTTAAGTTTTGAATAGTGACTAAACTTTTAGATAAATAATTCCCTATGTTTTGTTGGCTCCCAAAACCGCTGCTCCACAGTCCTAGAACTCTTCTTACCTTCAAGGCCAAGGATTTGTCATCAAGAAGGTAAAACAAGGGTTTATCACAGATTGAAGAGGTTTAAAGGCCAATTGAAGAGGTTGGATAGTCTTTCCTACACTTTGGGCTCAACTAAACTTGGGAGGTTATTCCCAAAGGTATCCTAAATAGGGTATAAACAAATTAAAATGTGGTATGATTGCAAAAATCAGCAGCTATACCCAATGTGCACTTGACCCCTACATTTGTCACTACAGAAAGACAAACTGTAATGTCCCCTTCTAGTTAGACATTCACACATCAGCATGATTAGCCTATCAGTGGCCCTCGTAGGCTAATAGGAGTGGTTAGAGGGTCTTTGTGGTAGTTACCTAGTTTGCAGTTGGCTCCTTCTCCTGGATTCAATGGTTTAATGGGGGTTTCCTATGTTCTTTTGAATGTTGGAAAACATAATGTGTTATTAGGATGTTGGAAAACATAACGTGTTATCAGGATGTTTGAAAACATAATGTTTTGCCAACATATTTACACTTTATGAATTATAAAGTTATATTTTAATATTATTATAAAGTGCAAATAAAATAAAATAATGATTATTTAGAAGCTTCTAGAGGGGGTTGACCTCAAGAGGAGAAAAGTATATTAAGAGGGGTTGGGCTTGCTTCTAATCATCCAGGACATTTGACACTTGACTTTGATATGCTTGTTATGGAGGAGCCTTGGGATTTTGCAGACTACATTGGAGGTTTTTGGGAACAATTAATCCCATTGATTTGCATAATTGAGGTAATGAAACTATCTGCTGAAGGGTTGCAGCTGTTGGAGAAGATATTTGAGTCTTCTCACCATTACAAAATTTGTGGCCAAAGGCCAATTTTGGTGGAGATCGATTGAGCTTTGGGATTGAAGATTATTTTTCAATTTGGAGACTTCATCTATTTGTCCTTCCAAGGAAGATTTTTCTGTTTAAATATTCTGATGTATATTTCAGTCATCATGGCAACATGTAGAGACCCACAATTTTTGAAATATTCCGAGCCAATTTTTTTTGTTTTTTCAAATTACAAATTACAAACCAATGCACCCGTTAAGGTTAGCAGCTAAACCAAAACGATGCTGAAGCAACTCTAACCAGAATGTACACCAGGATCCCGATGTGGGCAAGGTGTGAGCATTGGTCAGAGGATCTTAATCAAAATGCTTATGCAAGAACTCTAACCAAGATGCGCCGGCAAGCGACGAGCATGTGGTCAGAGGATCCCTGAAATCTAATGTACTGAAGCACACTCGACACCAAGTATGTGCTACTCAATCCAATACGTGAAATATTCCGAGCCAAATTTTTTGATTTTTACAGTTAACAAATTACAACAGTGCACCCGTTAAGGTTAGATGTGAAAACCAAAACGTGCAGGAAACAACTCTAACCAGAATGGCACCGCTGAGGATGAGCATTGGTCAGAGGGGCTTCTACTCTACTTGCAGAGAGGAACTCAATGTCAAGTATGTGCTACCCAATCCAATGCGGAGTGAGGGGCGACCATATGACGGAGTGATTACAAGATCTACTGCTCGAAAGAAAATGCTGAATACAAAATCTACTGCTTGAAAGAAAATGCTGAAAGCTAAAGACTCTCAACACCCAGGATGTGCTTTCTAACCCAGAATGGGATAGTAGCGACCATAGGGCGGAGTTGGATTACATTCAATTATCAAAATGCTGAAAGAGAGAACATTACAATCTGACTGAGCAAGAATCTATGATCGACAGTACTACTGCCAGTATACAATTTGAAAGATGACTACTTGCTACCAATTACAAATCAGCCCTTAAGAATATTGCAATAATATTGAATCATTCAATGATTGCCAAGAATAAGCTTAACTTGCATGAAAGGAACGGATCCAACCTCTTAAAATCTGTGCAATCTTCAATGATGTCTCCGTGAAGCCTTCAAGAGTTCCCAACGACCATCCAAGAGCAAAAGTGCAGATCCCTGTTTGCTGTTATAACAAGACTGTATTTTTTCTTCATAAACCAGCAACACAGATTTATATAAATGATCAGATCTTCCTAGAAACTGATCACAAAGACTAGATACTGAAGGAAAACATCTTTAACAAGGAGGCGCTCAGATTAGAATCACAAAACTGACTTGAAATGCCACTAATATTAAATGCACAATTTCCAAGACCTTGAGAATGGTACGGCCCAGCTGACAGGGTCGACTTTACTTTAAAAATTAAATACACCTTCAAAAAATCTGCAGACTTACAAACAATGGCGCCTAGCCTAGGAGAATAGAATGGAACAATACCCACAATCTATTTTTTTGTCTTTTTTGAGTTACAAGTAAAAATGCAAATCTGCTGTATCAAACGAGCAATTCTATGACATGGCTAATATGCAAAACAGAAATCTAATATGCAATATGCAGATTACAACTCACAATAATGAAAGATCACAACTAAACTAAGAATCATCACTAGTCGTTGTCTTACAAACGAGAAGAGATGCCCAATGGTTAGGAGGTCTTCATCCCTCGAAGTGATCCAGATTCAATCCGGCAGCATAACGGTGTATTTTCCAAGATGGCCAAAATGATGCACAAGACTCCCTTTTTATAATTTCTGCTTGACTTCACGAAACCCTAAAAACAGCTTTTAGGTCAAAACTTTCATCTTCTCAAGAAGGCGTACTTTCTCTTCAAGGCATTAATAATTGATATTTTAATTAAATATCATCTTTTGGAATATGCGCCCCTCAAACCTTTGTTCTGACTTAAGTAAATATTAAATTATTTCTCAATGAGGGCGCCACCCTCAAGGACCCACCTTTTAAACACAACATAAAGTCATTAAGTCTAAGCCAAGGGTCAACGTTTAATTATAATAATTAAAACGTGACTTTTTAATTTAATGACTTAACTTATCCTTTCGCAAAGGCCCTGAAGCAAATACTGATGAAGTCAACTGATCAAACTGGAACCGGAAGTCAACCAACCTGAGCTCACTGGAAAGCTGCCAAAAATAGAATTTACTAAAAATAGTAAATTCCAAAAAGTACTCTGAATGCTGAGACGAACATACCACTGCGAAGCCCTCTGAAAACCCAGAAGGAATCCGCCATTAAAATTCCCATCTCCGAGCAATGATCTCCTCAAAATTAGGAAACCCTAATTTTAACTTCCGACTAGCCTCCGGGTTCCCAACGAAAGGCCAACGGTCACTGAAACTGTCAAGCTTAGAAAGGGGACATTACAGTCCGCCCTCCCCAAGATTGCTTGTCCTCAAGCAATTGCAAACTAGGGTGCTGCATTATCTCATCACTTTCCCAAGTTGCATCCTCCATCGGCAGGTTCTTCCACTTTACCAAACATTCTCTGATAGTTCTATTCCTCAAGGAACGTTCTCTGAAGTCAAGTATCGACTCGGGAACCAGAACCAACTGTCCTTCTTCGTCCAATGGTGGCAACTGTGAAGAAGCAACCACATTGTGTCCAAGAGCCTTCTTGAGGCGAGACACGTGGAAGACGTTATGCACTCTGCTATCTGAAGGTAGCTCCAACTCATAAGCAACAGCCCCAACCTTTCTGATGACCCTAAACGGCCCATAGAAGCGAGGTTTGAGCTTCTCAGCTCCACTCTTCTTGAGAGTTGACTGTCTGTAAGGTTGTAAACGGAGATAGACCATATCCCCAACCTCAAAAGAACGCTCAATACGCTTCTGATCAGCATACAACTTCTGCTGATTTTGTGCAATCTGCAAATTCTCCTTCAAGGACTTCATTATGTCCTGACTATGCTGCAACAAATCCTTGGCTAAAGGTGCTTTGCTGTCACCAAACACCAAATCTGCAAAGCTGGGTGCTTCATACCCATAAAGTGCCAAGAAAGGAGACATTTTGATTGACATATGGAAGGTAGAGTTGTAACAGTACTCGCCTATATGCAGCCACTTAACCCAAGCTTTCTGCTGTTCTGACACATAGTTTCTCAAGTAGCCTTCTAGCCACTTGTTCACCACTTCTGTTTGCCCGTCAGTTTGGGGGTGATAACTCGTGCTTGGGGTGAGCACAGTACCACTCATTCTAAAAATTTCCTGCCAAAAGGTACTTAGGAACTTACTGTCCCTATCACTTACAATATTCTTAGGCAAACCATGAAGTCTAAACACTTCTCGAAAAAACAAATCTGCAACTTGGGCTGCAGAAAAAGTGCTGGTAATGGCAAAGAAATGAGCAAACTTGGTGAGTCTGTCAACTACCACATAAATGCAATCCTTCCCTTGGGCCTTGGGCAACCCAGTGATGAAATCCATTGAAATGCTTTCCCATTTTTGATTGGGAATTGGAAGTGGTTGCAGCAAACCGGCTGGCAATGTGTGCTCATTTTTATTTGCTTGACAAACAGGACATTCCTGAATGTAACGTTGAACCTCCCTCTTCAATCCTTTCCAAGAAAACCTTTCTCGGATCTGCCTATAGGTCTTGAAAAACCCTTGGTGACCAGCAATTGGAATGTCATGAAAATTCAAAAGAATCTTCTTCTTGAGCTTAGAATCAGCCACCAGAAAGATTCTACCCTTATACTGAATCAAACCCTCAACCACCTGGTACTTTTCATCATGGAAAGTACCTTCCAGAATGCTGGTTGCAAACTGATTTTTTGCATAATCAGCAAGCAACATGTCTCTCCAATCTGCAGTAAGCTCACACAATGAGCTAAGATGAGGCCTTCTGGAGAGAGCATCGGCCACGACATTATTTTTCCCTTTGACATATTCAATGTCAAAGTCGTAAGCTTGAAGCTTACTCACCCATTTCTGTTGCCTCTCATTTAAATCCTTCTGGTGCATAAAATGCTTGAGGCTATTGTGGTCTGTTTTAACCACGAACTTATTCCCCACCAAGTACTGTCGGAACTTGGCTAATGCATGCATAATGGCAAGCATTTCTTTGTCATAAATTGAATATGACCTTTCCACACCCCTTAATTTCCGGCTTTCAAACACAATAGGGTGTTTGTCTTGCATCAGGACAGCACCAACTCCTTCACCCGATGCATCACACTGCAGCTCGAATGGCTTAGAGAAATCAGGGATAGCCAAAACTGGGCACGAGCTCATGATCTTCTTAAATTTGTCAAAAACAACTTGAGCCTTTTCTGACCAAACAAAGGCTCCCTTTTTGGTGAGATCAGTAAGGGGAGCTGCATTCTGAGAATACCCCTTAACAAACCTCCGATAGAAACCACAAAGGCCCAAAAAACCTTTCAACTGTGTCAAACTATCAGGTGGTGGCCAATCAACCACGGCTTTGATCTTCTCCGGATCCACCTTTACTCCCTCCGCACTGATTATGTGGCCAAGGTATAATAACTCCACCATTCCAAATTCACATTTGGAAGCCTTTGCGAACAAACTCTCAGATTCCATGATACTAAGCACTTCCTCCAAGTGCTTGAGGTGATCTTCCCAAGTCTTGCTGTAGATCAGAATGTCGTCAAAAAATATCAGCACAAACCGCCTTAACTGATTCTGAAACACACGGTTCATGCAAGACTGAAAGGTGGCCGGTGCATTAGTCAAACCAAATGGCATGACTAAGAATTCGAAGTGGCCATAGTGACATCTGAAAGCTGTCTTTTCCACATCTGATCCCCTCATCCTTATCTGATGGTAACCTGATCTTAGATCAATCTTTGAGAAGAACTTAGCCCCATGTAGCTCATCAATGAGCTCATCTATTCTGGGAATGGGGTATCTATTCTTGATAGTGCTTTGGTTCAAAGCACGATAGTCCACGCACATGCGCATGGTACCATCCTTCTTCTTTACAAGAACCACTGCAGAAGCAAAGGGGCTCTTGCTTGGGCGTATGAAACCCATCTCCAAAAGTTCTCGGATATTCTTCTCAATCTCATCCTTTTGCCTCTTCGGATACCGGTATGGAGTTGTGATCACCGGTTTAGCTCCTTCCTTGAGCTCTATGATGTGTTCTGAACCTCGATCAGGAGGAGGTCCAGGAGGTAAATCAGCAAACACTTTACTCTTTTTAGTGAGTAAAGATTGGATATCAGGAGGATGCTCTACTTTAGTTTCAGCTGGACTTGCTGGAAGAATCATGCACTCAGCAGCCCATTCCACTTGATCATGACGTATCAACTTCGCCATCCTCTTGAATGATACAATCCGAGGGCCACCATTTGACATCCTCTCAACACCACCTTCTTCCCATCGGATTGAAACTTCAACTCCATAGTTTGCAGATTTAGAGAGATCTCTCCAAGAGATCGCAGCCATTGAATGCCAAGGACAGCATCCGTATCTCCAATACTGACCACATAGAAGTCATCCTTGACTTCGTAATTGCCCAATTGCATTGACATGTTCGGAATCCTCTTGGTGCATGAGATGTGAAACCCATCCGCAACCATAACTCTGAACCCTTCAAAGTCTTCTGTTTGCAATCCTTTCTTTGCCACCACAACTTCGTCTATGAAGTTATGTGTTGCACCAGTGTCAATCAAAGCAACAATACGTTGCCCTTTGATCATTCCCCGAACTTTAAAGGACTCATTCTTTTGGAAGCTCGAAAGCTGAGCCAATGTACCACCACTTTCTTTTTCACCTTCAGACTCTTCTGGAGTATTTTCTTCATCGCTGTCCTCAAAATCAGCTTGCTGATCAGAAAAATCAGAATTGCTTTCATCAGCTGTATAGAACTCAATTTGATGAATTTTAGCTCCCTTTGGGCACACATGATCTTGTGACCATTTTTCCCAACAACGGAAACATAAACCTTTCCTACGGAGTTCATTGATAGTCTCTGGATCCAATCTTGAGCCAGGAGGTTTCTGTGGTTTAAACTCCTTATGGTGAGGCTTCTGATGAAACTTTTTCCCTCTATCTCCTTTGTGAAAAGCTGGTTTGGAATGGAACTTTGCTTTGGGAGCAGCCCACTCCATGTTTCTAGCCTTTTTCATTGCTTCTTGTAGGGACGGTGGATCAAAAGCTTTGATCCAACCCTTGATTGGCTCCATCAATCCTTCAGTGAATAGGATGACTAATCTTCTCTCTGCAATTCCAGTGACCATAACTGAAAGTCTTTGAAACTCAGCTATGTAGGCATCCACAGTGCCATATTGTCTCAACTGTGCCAATTCCCTAAAATGCACTTCTGGGTCCTTTTTCTCGAACCTCTCAATGAGTCTATTGGAGAACTCATCGTAGCTAGTGATAGACCCATGACCTAAGGTGACTAGGCCATGGTACCACCATTCATGCGCCACCCCATCTAGGTGTAGCGTAGCGAATCTAATCGCTTCTTCTTCAGCCATTGGCCTAAGTGCCAAATAGTTGTCTAGTTTTTGTAACCAGGCTCGAGCAGAATTATTATCGCTTCCATCAAAATGGGCAAGCGTAACCTTGTTGAGAGCTTGATTCCAATCTCCTTGTGTTGGGTTTCTTCTTTGATCATAATTTCTCCCTTGGCCTTTATCCTTCCTTCTATACTCCATGTAATCATTGAAAGACATGTCAAGTTTTACTTCATCGGGAAGGGTGTCATACTCTGTACGGCCTATCCTCACCCTCTCCAAGGATGAAACATTTTCTTCGGGGTCAGGCTGTGGGATTGCTGGTGTCAAAAACGTGGGTTTGAATGGTCTAGCAGAAATGTAGGTTCTGCTAACTGAAGGTGGGGCACCATGACCATTGTGTTGGTTATTAGCACTATGCTCACCGACATGCACTGTATTGTTTTGTGGAGTATTCGGACCCAATCTCCCTAACATGAGAGAGAACATATCCAACAAAGCATCCATCTTCTTATCAAGTCCTTGACCTAGATTGGCTGAATTGTCTATACCTTTCCCACTGTCACCTCTGTTGCCAGAACTTCTTTCATTATCCCCCATTTCTGTTTCTTGTGAAGGCTCCCAATTAGCCCTCAAAATCTCTGAAGCGGTTTGACCTTCTGGGGCTTGATACAACTGTGTCTGAACTGTGTCTCTCTTGTATACTCTTGCCAAATATCTCTGTTCTCTGTCACTCATAGAAAGCTGATTTCACAGGATGGCAGGATACGTGGCTCTGATACCACTGAAATATACCGAGCCAATTTTTTCGATTTTTACAATTAACAAATTACGACAGTGCACCCGTTAAGGTTAGATGAGGAAACCAAAACGTATAGGAAACAACTCTAACCAGAATGGCACCGCTGAGGATGAGCATTGGTCAGAGGGTCTTCTACTCTACTTGCAGAAAGGAACTCCACGTCAAGTATGTGCTACCCAATCCAATGCGGAGTGAGGGGCGACCATATGACGGAGTGATTACAAGATCTACTGCTTGAAAGAAAATGCTGAACACAAAATCTACTGCTTGAAGGAAATTGCCGAAAACTGAAAACCCTCAACACCCAGAATGTGCTTTCTAGCCCGGAGTGGGATAGTAGCGACCATAGGGCGGAGATCTATCTATTACAACTTCAAATGAAAATTGAACAACACCAATTCAAAGCAACAAGCTGGAGAATGACTGCCAGTACTACTGGTCAGTTTACAATATAAGATCATATGCCTGTCAAGATGTTAGAACCGGATATATGATTCATGCAATACATTACAATCTCTTCTTGGCTGAATTCAATAAGCCATAAGAATCATTACAACTTTTACAAATGACAATCTGTTTTTTCTGTTTCCACAAATCTGTATATTGCTGGTTAAAAACAGCAGCCTGTGAATAGATACAAATACTTGTAGCTCCCTCACAACTCACTCAAATGGCCCAAACCAAGATGCAATAGACCAATATGATGAATGCGCCCAATTTAGAACCTTAACCCCGACTCCCAACGCAATGAAATAACAATGCACAAATCCCAAGAACTCTAAAAGGTACGGCCTTAAGGAAAAAGGCGATTTTCTTTTTAAAAATAATGCAAGCTCTATAAAATATGAAAACTGGAGAATATGATGGCTTCCGACAAACAAAAGGAATGAGCTAATACCCAGAAAGACTAATTTTGTATTTTCCAATATATGAGTGAAACATGCAATCTGCTGTGTATAAAAAATGCAATAAGCTGAAACACTAAAATACTCAAAACAGATTTTCCAATGCAAAACTGAACACAATGAAATAGCTAAGATGCACTCACAAGTAGACTAATAATCATCACTAGTCGTTGTCTTTCAAACGAGAAGAGATGCCCAAACTAGGAGGTCTTCATCCCTCGAACAATCCAGAATCAATCCGGCAGCATAACGGTGTAATTTCCAAGATAACCAAAACTGATGCACAAGCCCTCTTTTTATAAGTTTCGTTTGACTTCACGAAACCCTAAAATCTTCTTTTAGGTCAAATCCTTCATCTCCTCAAGAAGGCGTACTTTCTCTTCCAGGCATTAAGAATTGATATTTTAATTAAATATCATCTTTTTTGAAATAAGCGCCACTCAACTTTTATTTTGACTTAGGAAATATTAAATCATTTCTCAATGAGGGCGCCACCCTCAAGGACCCACCTTTTAAACACAACATTAAGTTATTAAGTCTAGGCCCAAGGTCAACATTAAAATATAATATTTAAATGTGCCTTTTAATGAAATAACTTAGCTTATCCCTCCGGAGATGCACTGAAGCCAAAACTGAGTCAAACATCTGACCACTGAAACAGGAAGTCAACCGAGCTGAACATCATCTGACAAGCTGCCAAAAATAGAATTTACTAAAAATAGTAAATTCCAAAAATCCTCTGAATGCTGAGACGAACATACCTGCTGGAAGCCCTCTGAAAACCCAGGAAGGAATCCGCCATTAAAACTATCATCTCCAGAACAATGACCTCCTCAAAATTAGGAAACCCTAATTTTAACTTCGACAAGCCTCAGGGTTTCCAAGGAAAGGCTACTTGATTGTGTCGGCTTGAAAGGGGACATTACAAGATCATTCAAAATAAACTAAACTAAGCATTTATCAAAACTAACATGCTAAACTATGAAAGCTTTTAAACTTCCTACTCTAATCTATTGAAACTTATCCTATTGGGGGAGTGGTGTCGTGTTGATGTGGAATGACGACCCTTTCCCAATCCTAGGGATAATAAACTTGTTTCAATCAATTTTATTGAAGAAAATTGATGAAACCATTGTGAGATGTGTGTTGAAACATGATTTAAAGTTGAATGATCCCGATGCAAACTATTTTAACATGATTTTATGCTAAGATAATTAAGATGCATGAATTCAAAGCTAATCTAAATGGATTTTAAACTAAAAGATTCAAACCCTAATTAATAAACAAGCTACATGAATGCATCTATGTTACCATGGATGCCATTAATGGAAGATAAGCTATTATGCAAGTAATTTAAACTAAAAAAAATGCTAAATGTGAGTGTGAGTGTAAGTGCAAGTGATTTTAATTTATTAATAGTAATTCAATTCTTGTGCTTGATTTTGGACTAATAAAAGAATTTTGTATTTCTATCTCCTTTAGCGAACCATTGAATACATGAATTTTGTTTCCAAAAAAAATCCTCTCTAAGCATTAATCTGTGCCAATCCTCCCTTAAAGCTTTCTCTTGTTGACAAGTCTCAATATCAATGACACCACCAACCATTTTGTCTTGAATATATTTTAGCTTGATAGAAATCTATTATTTTTTTATGAAAGATGTTGCCAAAAGTTTATTTGTTTCATCCTCTTATTTTATTTTTACAAGTTTGATCTTTTGTTCCTATTACATCCATTATTGATTTACCAAATTACTTTAACTTTTATGTTTAAATACAGTTTTAATGCATGATGATGCCATTATGGTATTTAATGGTTGAATGAAATATATGTATATGCAATGTGATGAATTTGCTTTTAAATAATTATATTGTGCTCAAACGATATTGTGATTATGTTTTAAATATAATCAGCTAACTATGTGATATTGCTCTAAGTGAAATGTAGGAATGTTCGTGCCCTCCAAAGGGGGAGGGAGAGTATCACCAAGTAGAGGAGTTGCTATATGGATCATTTGGTATTTCTATTTGAATTGATGCACACAAACTCACTTAGGTTATTTGGAAACCTTGCAAGGTCAGTTCAAGTATCAAGTTGGTGAGTTTTAAACCTAAATTGATAGGTTAAGTGTCGTTAAAGAAAATAAAACCCTATTATTAAAGATCCTCTTAAATCGTCAAATTAAATTGATTTCTAATATCTTTTGTAAATAATAAATATAATGCATATATATATAGAGAGAGAGAGAGAGAAAAGGCATATATATGTATGTATATATATATACGAATATATATAAATATGATAGAACATTAATATTTATATATGTTCGTATATATACGTATACGTATATGATATTAAGAATATATATATATATATATATATATATATATATATAATTTTAATTCATTTCAATTGAAATGCCATATTAATATGGCAGAGTTATCTCTCCTGAGTCATGGAGACTAAGCCGATTTATAAGGCTTTTTGGAAAGCATTTTTAAAAGTTAATGTGGCCGCCATATTTTAGCACCATCTTGGGCAGTATTAAACTATTTGGGAAGCCACGTAGGTGGCTGAGTAATGCACATTATAAGCTCAATTTAAAGCCACATAAAGTGGCGATGAGAATTATTCTTCATATGCATCTATTCAAATGATTTACAGGGCACTAGCGATGAGTTTATGAGGTGTTGTGGGTCGTGGCAAGGTTGTTGTGAGTCATGCCATTCATTGAGGCTCCTCCTGTAGGTTAATAATGAAATTTCAAGCTGAATTTTAATTGCAATGAACAACTTAAGGTAGTCGTGGGTTTTGGATTTGAATAGAATTAGTCAATGCTAGTCGTGGCAGTCTTAAGAGCTACACATGCGACCGTTTTAAGCTGTATTCTTCATTCCTTTAATGTTTATGCAAGCCATTGTAGGAAAGGAGGATCCGAGCCTCTAGTATAGGTAGCTAATTTCTATTTTTGGTAAAACTTTTTATTGAGCAGAGGGAAAACCAATTCGGTAGAAGGAATAAGTAATTTCTTTGTATCTTATTTCTCTCGATTGTGAGAATAGTATTGGGAGATAGTTGGGCATAGAAAGGAGAGCTGAGCAAGGGTTATAAGAAAGTTATTTTATTTTATTTTTTATTTTTTTTCTGTTGGGCACGTAGATTGGGAATTGAATATAAGAGTTTCATAGTTGGAAGAGACAATTGGTTATATGATAACAGGGCAAGGATATTTTAATTGATAGATAAATTGTAGAGTCCCATATTTGAGTGCAGCATACATCATACAGAGGCAATTTTATTGGAGATTTTCTCTATTGATACTAATCTCTGAATCTTTCACAGCTAGTGAGGATATTATCAGGCTTAAAGAAAAGATATAACAAAGTCAAAGCATATTTTATATCAAGCATGTAAATTCTTTTATGTATCCGAGTAGTTTTCACAATTTATTATTATTAATTTTTTTAAGTTTTTGAAAGGATTGTAGAATAGCTCCTTGTCATATTCTATAGAGGAATTTATTTCTTACTTCAAATTATAGGCAATTCCTAGTTCAAGGATTGTAAATAGATATTATTCCAGTTTCGGGATATAAACATATATGATTGCTTGCATATACACATATATTCTAGATTACTTATGCTTACTCATAAGAAAATATAAAAGATAATAAGAACTATAAATAACCAGATGGATAGGTTGAGTTCTCACACCAGTAAACATATGGTTTGATCAAACTAGATATATGGGATTTTGAGTTAAATTATAAGAGAGGGCTTAAGGGAAAATCTTAGACTCTCTAAGTTGAGTTTTACCAAACAAACCAGCTTCATAAATTGAATTAGCAAAGACTTGTAAAATACTTGGAAATGGTATTTCTTCCATCCAATAAGACAACGTCTTCATATTTTATTTTATTTTGATACTCATGAGGTATCTCCAACCAAGGCCCAACGATTCCCACCATACCTTGCCTCGGGCTTACTTTTTGTTGCCGAGTTGGGGTGATAGTGGGGCGAGCCAAGGCAAAACTAGTCCCCCTGGGGAGAAGCCCCAAGCCCGCAACAGGACTCCTTCGGGTTAACCCGGCCAGCATGAATCGAACCTTGGACCTATATGGGACGAACCCAAAGCCTTAGCTCAACCATACCGACCGTCTTCATATATTATTATTGTCACAATTTATATTGTATTTTCAATGATAAGAATCTTTAAGAAAGGTTTGAAATATAATAGAGAAGATAAAGTCTTTATTATTATTTGAACTTTACAAGTATTTCATGTTTGACCAGGAGTCATTAATATTATCTGTTGATTTGAAATCAAGTATCTTGAGCAGAGGACATTATGTTCTCGTCATAAACCAAAGACCATAATACTAGGAGAGTAGATTACTCCTTTTGTCTATTTAAAGGGACTCAAATAAGAGGTAGTTGCCTAGACCCAAAATGTTACGAGAACGTAACATGGGTATTCGAGTCAGAAGTATTAAACCTACTTAGTTGAATAATCAACTTTAGTGAAGTGATCACTATTTGAAAGAGAATCTATTTGAGTAAGTTAACCTTTGAGTCAAACCAATAGTTGAGTTATCCATAGGTTAGCAAGATTTCTAAGCCGAGTTAGAGGTGGGTGAACTTACGACACCGCTTCATAAGAAAGTGGATGAATATATTTCAAAACTTTGGCCAAAGTAAGTGCAAAAGTCTCTTCTTGCACTTGTTGGTTCATTGTGCTCTGGGTTTGCATAACTTGTCAGTAGCGTCATACTTAGTTAGATAATTTCTATAGTTGTATGACTGTACTTGTTATGTAGGACAAAACACTAGATACTTAGATGGCAATACTAGAGGTTCCTATACTATACTCTTCGTCAAAGGGTAGGGCCACTTCCAGTTGGAAGGTGTGCAGGGAACCACTAATCTGTGGTTGGAGGTAAAGCACTTGGGTGATGCTCTCCCTCTTGCAGACGACACATTGAGACTTGTGAAATAGAAGAGTAATCCAACTTAGGATATCCTAACCTTGTTTTCATTTGAAAATATGGAAATGTTTATTTGATCTTAAATCTTATTTGCAAACTATATTTGAAAAGATGTGTTTCATTTACATGATGTTTAATTATGTTATTTCAACTATGAAATGTTATATGATTTCATTATGTAGAATACAAATTATGATATTAAAAAAGAAATTTTTTACCTTCCTGTTTTGAAGGTATTGAATTGTTTACTTCATGTATTAAAACCTAGGTAAAAACTTAAAGAGTATGGCTAGAGATGTTATAGTTCCAAAAAAAACATAGGAGATCCCTAAACAAAAGTACTCCACCAATACATCACAAGATCTCTAAAATATGATTGAGAGGCCCACATTATTTCATACCTAAAAATATAGGATCCTCTCCTATTTTGAGTGACCCATTGAAGGAGAAGAGGATTAGGATTAGAATCAACCCTTGGAAGGACCAAGAGGTTAAGATTGACAAGTATATTCCAAGAATTAGATATTAAAAATATATATAATTTGAATTGGATGAGATTATTACCCATTCTTCTATTAGACCAAGTGAAAGGAGTATTGTTCAAATCAACATCAATGAGCTTTATAGAGGTTAGAAAGTCTACTAAGTCAATCATACTATCTAAATAGTCCTCTAAACCACCAAGATTCTCTGAGGGTAAAAGAGGGGTATTAAAGTCACCAACAATCATCCACTTGTAATTTGGTATACTACTAAGAACATTAGCCAGCCTGACCTAGAGTTGTTTCCTAGCTAGTTTAGAGTTGGGAGCATAAACATTTACAAGAATCTAGTTTTCATTTGTCACCAAATGGGAAAAGGACATCACAAGGCTATTTTTACATTTATGAACCAAACTTCCAACCAAACACTTGTAGGGTTCCACATAGTAACTATCCTACCTGAGGCACCTTCCATAGGGCCAATATAGTAGTGAACAACATGCCAAATTTTATTTGGCTATATGATAAAAAGTGGAGTCAACCATCTTAACCTTCGAGATAAGAATGATATTGACCTTATTATCAATGATACAAATCTTTAGAATATGCTATTTGTGAGTGCTATTGATTCCTTTAATATTCCAAGAAACTATTCTCATGAGGAAAATCCACACCAAAATAACAACTAGAAAGCTTCTAAATTGAAAAATCACTACTAACTAAAAACACCAAAAAAGTAGCAAACAAAAATGCTTAAGGGGGCTTAAGAACCCCAATAATTAGGCTATGAAATTCATTTCTTAAACTTCCTAGAATGTGAAAGGTTCTTTAGGGTTCTTTGTTTTCCCATTGTCGCCTCCTTTGTAGCCTCTTTAGATATAGTTTCCCTCTATAAGGGACATCCTTGCTTAATGTCTGTACCCACACCATCTTTTTTCATTTTTTCATTTTTCTTTCTTTCCCCACCGGAGTCCAATCTGATGTAACAAGGGATGAAAAATTTAGTATTACTTGAGAAATTTTAGATATAGATTCCATAATATTTTCATTATTGGAATCATTAGTGACAATGCCAAAAATGCTAACTTTCTCCATCTCAATTATTGAAATAGTTTTCTATCCTACCAATTGGTCAGTTTGAGAGAAAACTATTTTGTTATCCTTGACTAATTCAAAGTTGCCCTTTGTCAATCCCACCTTATGGTTCTCATAAGCTATATGAGTGTCATCCAAATTTTTTATGTCCTCTTTGATTTCTACTTCTTCCAAAACTAGCTCTCCTTGAAGATCATTAACTACAACAACATTGATAATATTGTCCTCTCATTGTTTTTTTATCTGAAGAGAATCATCAATAATATTTAGAATCTCTTCTTGAAAAGGGCAATCCTTATCAACAATAGGCCCTCTATCCTCTTGAGCAAGTTCTTTATTTCTAGGTTCCTCCTTTGAAATAGGTTTTTGGCACTTATCTATCAAATGACTAGACCTACTACAATTTTGACAAAAAGGGCCAACATTTTCATATAAATTTAGCTAATTCCATTTACCAAACTTGGATTGAAGGGTAATTTGGGTAGACAAAACTTTATTTGTCTCCACATTGACACAAAACTTTGCAAAAATAAGCCTTGTTTTTTCCATAGTAAGTTTATCAATGGCTAAAAGCTACCTAAAAGAATTCTCTACATACTTTATAGAATTTTAGGATTCAAATATTCAAGAGGTAACCTAGGAAAATGCACCCAAGTAGGAGCAACAATACAAAGATTAGCTCTTGGGTTGAACCCAAGTTTCCATTTGTAGAGGGATATGTTATTTTGGTGGCCTCTATAAAAAAACCAAGGTACTCCTGCAAGCACCTTAATCATATATTCCTTGATGACAAGTCTAAATAAAAACAAACCACCTACTATCACACTAATTATCACACTTCCTTTCAATTTCCAAGCCTCAATTGATTATTTTCCAACAAGATTTATATTGGGTCTAAAAGCAAATAACTTACCAACTATTGTATTCTTTGTAGCAGAGATGGCTTCATTCATTAGAGAGTCTAGGAGATTGATAGTGATACCTTCCTATGAAACTTGAATCGTAGAAATCTCTACACCATCACCCTTAAAGATTCTAGATCTTATGACTTTATCAACCAAAGATGACTGACTAACTTCCCATCATTCAAACCTTTTAGCAAGGTGTTAGTGATAACTCTCTTGACATGGGGAGCACCCGAGGGACCCCTCAAATAATCGTCCATCAACAAAATCTTGACTCAGACGCTAGTAGAACACCTTCAATAATTTTGATGACTTTGTGAATTTTATGCAATAATCAAATATCAATAACCTAAAATGTTCAGTATTTGACATGTTTATTTGTTGTAAATGATGTTTATATATATATATATATATATATATATATATATACAATTGATAGCTTTTTGATTAATATGGATAAATGAATGACTTTATTCATTGCTCCACATACTAACACACATTATTTTATCTATTCATTCACAACAATATTTAACTATTTAAAAATAAAGAGTTATAGTTTACTATAATTTAAATGTAAATTAAACTCTTAATTTTGAGTAAAAAAAGATATCTTTCTAAAAATATTAGAATATTTATTTATTAATATAATTGTTTATGAAATAATTGTGTTTATTTAATTTGCATTAATATTTTGGATCACATTCAATGGCCCATTCTTAAAATAAAAGAAACAATATATGGAATGTATATTTAGTACAATAAAAATATCAAGATATTAAGAAAATAAAGAAAACTTAGGAGACAAAGAAATTATAAAATGAAAAATGAAAAAAGACAATAATATAAAAAATATTAAATATATTAATATAATATAATAAGACATAAGATGACAAAAATTTGAGCTATTCATGGCATAGTGTGACAGTTACATTATGGTATTGTTTCTATAGCCATCAAGGTTCATACCCTTGCTGGGTCATTGTCATTGCAAGCATTGTGTCCTAATTGATCCGTCATGCTTGTAGACTTGAATCTTTATATTGACTTTGTACCCTTACTAAGCTATTGTGTTTGCGGATTTGGACTATTTGTATTAATGTTATATATTCATGTCGAAGATGAAATCTTTTATTTGTGACTTCACCTAAATTAAATTAGGAAAGGAAAGGTCCTTTTATAGTCCACGATACCAGGCAGTTTGTTATATGAGACTCCTCGTACTCCCAATATGAGGGAGGCACCCAACTCGTGCTCCATAATACGAGGTGTACATACTTTACCCCCTGCACGATTTGAACTTGTGACCTCTCTTTCAAGAGTACAAGTTCTCCACTGTTAGGCCAACTTAGGTGTACATTAGGCCAACTCCGGAAGGAAGCAAACAACATTTTCAAAAATAAGAAAGAGAAAATCTTAGAAGAGAAGGTAGGAGATTTTTTTTTGGAAAAAAGGAGAGGGAAGGGGTTAGATAAAAAAAGAAGGAAGAGGAAGAATAGAATGACAAAAATAATTCAACTCAAATTTTTAAGAGGCGTAAAATTACACTCTATTGAATTTATTAACAGGGTGGAGGGTGGTGGAAGCATTGGTTTTGAGGCTAGCCATATAAACGCATTTCCTTAACTGCAGGAATTTGGGGTTTTTCCCATGTACGTGATTTTGAATTTGTGACTGTGTGAAGGAGAGCAAGGGGCATGGAAGCTTGTTCAATGGACGCGGAAGTTTGTTCAGTAGAAGCACCGCCTATACGGCGGCTGGAGGAGTCGGTGGTGAATCGAATCGCAGCAGGAGAAGTTATCCAGCGT
>VDFB02064943.1:0-18427 GCA_007258455.2 Sequoia sempervirens | reverse complement strand
ATAATAACTCCATTATTGCATGCTTCATTACATTATTTCCTCATTTTATGTTTGATTACCTACAAAGGTGTTTGACCAAGGCAAACCCCCATGCCCTAACATTCAACATTTCTCTCTCTTGTCTTGTGTGTTTGTAGATTTAGGCATCTTGAAGACTTGGAAATTATTAAAGATAAAGTTGTAAAGTTGTTGAAGACACCTTTCTATTGACCAAGGAAAAATATCAACAAAATGTCACTTTTAGGTTCAGAAATCAGACTTTCAAAGGCAGATACATGTTAAGAACTGAAGAGCAAATCGGAGACTATAGTTTCCACTTTTGGATTTTCAGAAATTCAAAAGTGGACTGATTCACCATGGATGGTGAATGAGTACCACTGCCAAACCTGAACAAGGTTTTTTGCAGTTTTGGATACCCATTTGTTTGAAACGATCTTCGATTCAGTTTTCCAAAACTGGGACTGATTCACCTAAAATGGTGAATGAGTCCCACCAGGCCTAAAAATCAAGATCAACAACATTCCAGAAGTCATTCCCAGTCTTCATCAAGATCTCAAGTGCACACTTTCAATTTCATCCATTTTTGTTGCAATTTGCATTCATTTCTAGGTGTTTTCTACATATCACAATGTGTTTTCAAACAATCTACATTTCATTAGTTTTGCATACATAATCAATCAATTTTATCAATTAGCTACATTTAGATTATTGCATTTAGTCATAATTACATCATACATTCCTTAGTTTGAGTGAACCACCTAGATTTTGGTGTTAGATCTATCTCTTTCCTTTAGGTAAAAAATCCTAATTTAGCAAAAGAGTCATAGCATTTCACACCCTTAAAATATTCGGTTCACATGTTTATTTGGATGTTGCTATAGGACAATAATATTACCTACACCATAAAATTTCTATGCTCTTATTCATATTTGTCCAATATCACTTGTGTGTTTTCTTCTTTATGTTATGAACTTTTATTTTGGCACATCTTTATTTACTTGTTACTTGTTATGTGGCACTTATTTTCTATTTTACTTGTTTAGGGAAAGGGTCTTGATCCCATGGTTAAAAATCCATAACAAAAAGATAAATAGGATGGGAAAAATAACACTAGCCATCACCAGAAAACAACAACAGACAAATCAAACCAGCACCCATAAAGGCTCGCAGGCCAAGTACCCAAAATTACAACCACAAACCATAAGAAGCATAATCAAAAACATAATCCCCATGTTAATCCACGAAATAGTACACAAACCATTTATAATATTAACCAAAGTCTAGCATGTACATAACCATAACATAGCTATTATGAAATACTAGTCTGAGATAATAAAACTAAAGACCAAAAGTTTCAGAGTAGCTATTATAACTTGAGCAAAAAGGTAACAAAATAGAGAAGCAATGCCATTACTTAGCATTGGCAACCAACTCCTAGTATATTCCAATTGGGACACAAAATCCCTCCAATCAGGGCTATCTTTGTCTTCCTAGTCCTTCTTGTCTTCACTTTTCCCCATCTTCTTGAGAATATTTATGATCTTAGTTTGTCCCGAGACTACACCCACCATGGCACAATACAAATCCAAGCTGCCAAAGCAACAGCCTGAAATAACAACCACCCTAAAGGTGGGAAATAAAAACCATAATTCAAACCCATACAAGTAGGGTTTAGAGGGTCTTGAAACCCAAACCACCTGAAAAAAACTAAGCCCATCAACACTCCTTGAAGGAATCCGTCCACATTAAGCTTGATACTCAGAGAATCCAATTGTGAGCCATAATCAACATTAGTGTCGATGGAGAAGAGAGCCACCATCAACCAACTAGCCTCTCCACTTCTATAGGAGACAACAAAACTATTCAAACACCAACACCTATTAATGAAAAGGTCCAGCACATCAAAACTCTCTTTCACAAATGGGGAATGAAAGAGCCTAGCAAGAATCTAAGGAGCTAAAGACATCCCAATACGCCACCTCGTCTAGAATACCATCTCAAACTCCACCTCAATTGGAGAGAGCTCCTCTCTAAAAGAGAGGATGAAGTAAGAACCATAACCATGAATTCCCCCAATCTCCATCACAAACAAGATCCACCTCAAAAGGAACCAACAGAAGAAAAGGGAGCTCCCTATCACAACTACAACTACCAACTCCGCCTCAAAAGGAGAGGGTTCCACCTCTAAAGGAGTAGTATCTACCTCCACTGAAGACCTCAATTGTAGAACCCAATAGGAAGCCAACAAACCTATAGAAAAAAATTTCACCTCACCCCTTGGCAACTCGAGAAACTGGTACATGAAGGAAAGCACCTCAACTAAAAGTCAAGAAAATAAACTTCCTAGAGCCTTCAAAATGAATGTTTGGAGTAGCACAACCATTAGAAAAAAACCATAACATGAGTAGTACCACCCACCAAGGAGATAGAAAAACTGAGTAGCAACATCTCAGTCTAAGGCTTACACAAAAGATACTATAGCTGAACAAAGTTTAGCATGACAGCTCCAACACTAGCCAGGGAAACCACCATCATATTCACAAAGGTCCAAAATATCACAAAACCCCCAATCTTTAGGGTCAGAGAAGCAGAACAACAGAAAAATGAATTACAACAAAAAAATTTCCACAAGAAGACCAATCTTGAAGGAAGCAAAGTGAGAAACAAGCACCAACATAACAAGGTAGAGATCCCTCCACAAAAGCATGACAGATAAAACTATGAGGCCTGCAAAGATAGAACAAAAGAACCCTTTGCACAACACAAATAGAGGAAAACTTAACTTAGTTTTCCCAAGAACCATAAAACCCATGTCCATGAAGGAGGGACAATGCAAAGCCAAATCAGAGGAAAAACAATGCAAAGCACCAAGCCAGATGGAGTCAAGGAGATAAGACCCAAAAATCTTGGCAAACCTAAAGTCCAAAGCAAGTTGGATGAAGGCAAAGCAAAGCAAAGCAACAAAGCAAGAAGGATGGGAATGAACAACCTGATTCCCTCAACGAAGGATGCCACTAAAAGGGCCAGAAAACAAAAATGCCCACACTGGCACCTAATAAGAGAAATGAAGCCCCAATCGTACATAAAGAGGGGTGTATAGCAACCATGCCAAGTCATAAAGATAGAGGGCTTAAACCTAAAAATGACCAAGACCCCAAAGCAAAAAAAAAGGAAGAAACACAACCATCTAGGAAGGAGAAACTAAGCAACTCACATCACATCCCTTGAGGGGCATCCATTAAACTCCACAAATCCTCTACAAACCACCAAGACTAGGAGTCGAGCATCCACAAACTAGACCCCAAGCATAGCAAAAACTCCCAGAAACCAAGGAAACTACTAGAAAAAAACCACCTCAGCAAGTTGGAGCATCCATACCCCCCACAAACGAAAAAATTGTCATCATCCTCTGGTTTAGAGCTTCCATCATCAAATTCACCAGAGGAATTCAAAATCCCCCTCCCACTCTCCATAGGAGATTCAATTATAACATTTTATCCCTCAATCCCTCAATCCCTCTAGGTGCTTTTTGTCCAAAGTTTAGCTTTCTCTTTTACTTGTTGTCATTTAGTATTAGCACAATTTCAAGTGCATACTTTATTTTAGTAATAGCACTACGAACTATCTTATGTTAGCAAAAGCACAACCAACCATATCAAAACTTTTAAGCAATTCTATTTTGCTAAATAAAAAAATGTTTGGCCACCATGTAGTAAGATGCGTTGGGGAGAACATAAAATAGAGAGGACAAAAGTCATTTGATCTATTCTTTAAGCTCAGAAAAAAATTTGTACATGAAAAGTTTATCTATTGAGTACATCAATTTTCCATAGATTAGATGTAAAAAGATGCTACATAGAAGGGTTGTCATCCCCAAAGATTTTATACAATTCAAGATCATAGAAATGAGGAAGATATTCTTCTAATAGGAAAAAAAACCCTAAATGATAGTGATTCATTCTCTATAATGAGATATTTTATGCATTTGCAACAGTTTCAATGAGTTCAACATTTTCAAAGCATCCTTTATAGTCTTTATGGTGTATTTTCCAATGTCTTCCCTAGTCACGAAGTATGCTGTTATTAACAATCCATAAATTAACAAGATCAGAGACTAACAATCTATCGGTTAAGAAAAAAAATGCTATTAAATTCTATATCCATGTCTACACTCCATCATTCTCTAATATGGTATTATATTATAATTTTACCCTTGATGTTTCCATCTCCATAGATTTCAAACTGGTATTGGGGAGGAGGAAGCTCAGAGGGATGGGTGAGATTAAAGTAAGGCCACCAACACTGGAATTGCAACAGATGTGAGTGTATGGGATTTTAGTTGCCTCTACTTCCCTCCTAACAAATCTCTTTTCTTTGTAAGAGCTTAGCCCTAGCTCCATAGGATTATATCTGTCTATATCATGACCAAATTCTGAAGGAAGAAACCTCTGCATCAAAGTCACTCAACAATTCTTGAGTCAGTTATAGCTAATACACATTAAAAGAAATAATGTTTGGGTCCTAGTCCCCACCTTAATCATGCCAAATTAATTAACATCTACAATATTGAGCTGATTTGTAAGTTGAGACCAGCCGACAACAGAAATAACAACATCAATGCCTTGTATGGCCTTTACCATTGCCTTATGATTGTTTAAATCTCCCTATAGAACACCCATTATAACACACATATACATTAATAAAACCCATTACAATGCATAAAGACATTAATAAAACCCATTTAAAAATGTGTAAAACTCAGTACTATACATTTACAATCATAATACAGCTCTTCATTCCAACCAAATTAGGTTTGTTAACATGGAGACTGACTAAACAACCCTTCCGAATATAATTTCTAAACACCAAACTTAACAACAGGACAATTAAACATGATTGATTGTAAACTGGAAGCTCTCTAACAATAAAGCAGACACTTGCAGTAATAATTACCATGGAATAACCAACAAAGATTAATCATAAAATCCAAACCCATATAGTCAAATCAAAACAATCTATATCCTCTATAAAAACAATATTATAAACAAGTATATACACTTTACTCTCTCTCGCATATCACTTTGGCCTAGACATTACATAGCTCTCGAATTTCATCATCTTCTTCGAATGAGTTCAAGCAAAACAACACACTCAAAATCCTCTTCACTTTCACAGAGTCTCTGCATGAAATCCCCAAATGTGGCAATGGGAAAGCGTTCTCTAATAATCTCTGTAAAAGCAACACATTCTTCATTAACTAAACAATCTTTCCATGGAGAGCTCTCAAATTCGAAGCAATCCAGAGCACAAAAAATTGCGTTCTTGAAAAATGCCAATAAAAATGCAATACGCAATAGCAATCGGTGAATTACAAGGATATATTCACCTGCCAAGAAACCCATAAAGGAGGTAACACTCAATCAATCCAACCCACCCACGACCTTAAACTGATCAGAAACCAAAAACCCACCCAAGGGATCAAACAATGTAAACAATAACCAAGAAACAACCTAGTTGGAATTGTAGCATAGAGGGCTTAGAACGAGCCGATAGATATAAAAATCTACTTATAGAGCTTCCAATGACAATGGAGGGGTTTCATTGTGGTTTGACAGATCAAGAAACATTTCCATGCCGAAATTCCCACACCTGACAACAACACATTTTGTCCTTTGAATTACTCCCATATTTTATATCTGCTAGCTTCCAAAATGCATCTTTGGAAACTCTGACTGCTAGAGAATTCAAAAACTGCTGCCTTGTCATTCTCTAGTTGGCCATAATCAACCAGTGGCAAATATCTGTTGTTTCATCCCATTTTCTAATTCACAAATGCTCTTCTCCCAATTCTAACAAGTTAACATTACATAACTAAAAAAAGGAGAACATCCCAAGGAAAAAAAACACAGAGAGCAAAAGACTTACTACAAAATTGTGTTTGTGTATTGTGCTTGCCAAGGCCATGGCAAATAGACAGGATACTCCGTTTTTTCTCAAAACAACATTCAAGTCAACCTCAATCAAGACAACAAGGATAACCATCAAAACAGTACACCTATCAAGGCGAATATGAATGAGGAAGGGCTCTAACCCAAATTTTGAAAGGGAGACCTTCCCTGTAGTGTAAAACAGAACTGGAATACTAGGACAAACAATGGAGGTGTTCCCACTCCTCTTAATCAACTTGCTAATATAGAGAAGATAGATAGTGGAGAGTATCTCGATGAGGCTGCCTTATCTAGATGGTGCTGGATCCATAAAAAAATAGGCATTCCAAGCTGGATTTCCCTGAGTTTCTTACAATTGTGGAGATCTTTCAAGTGGAGGTTTAGAACACTATTGATAGTGCAGTTTGTAGAGACATAGTTTTGTCTGATCCATACGACTCTTCCGTGCTTGTGGTCAACCAAGCCACATTTCCACGAAGTGAGAGCAACTAGCTTGAAAGTGAGAACACCTCCCTGAAGAACAAAAAAGTAAAAGAGGTAAGTAATGAAGAAGCTTTATCCTAGCTCTTTACTTTAGTAGATAATGGTCCAGTAGATGACAGAGAGTCTCATGAAGATGAAGTTCAATTGTTCCATCAGAGAGCTTCTCTGTATAACTTAAGGAATAGACAAGTAGGAGGGTCGTTCACTACTTCTATCCCACCTAATAACTTTAGTACCCCGCCTGACCCTAATGCTAGCAATAACCCAGGATATCCCCATGTACCTACACAATACTTGAGCAAAAAAAAATAGCTAAACCAAATGAAAAAGTAACAAGCTATCTCTTCCATAGGTAGATCCTTCGAACCTAAAATTGAGCAAATGGGGGAATACGTTACTGAAGAATTCGAGAAAGTCAAAATCAGCTTGTCTGCTTTTGAACTACTCAAGGTTCCTGCAATTAGGAACACCTTCTTTAGAGTGATTAATGGAACCCCTTCCTCTAAGGAAACATAAGAGACACCAGCTAAGAAGGTCTCTTTCGAAGAGCCCCCGCATGAGCCCATAATTCAAGAAATTATAGGAAAAAGGAACGATGTCCCTGTCAATCAGAAAACTATAAAGGAGCCTACTAAAGAGAAGAATTTAGTGAAAACCAAGGAAAAGACCAATGAGAAGGAAAAGGACAAGGGACAAGACCCAAGTGGCCCAGGCTGACACGCCTGTAGGGTTATTCCAAGGAAAGCTAGAAACACCCCCTTTCCTTACCACTATCCAGATATTTGGGAAGAACTTGCATAATTGTTTGATTGACTCCGGAGCATCAGCCAATGTCATGCCTTTGGCCATGTGCAAGGCTCTTGGGATTTTCCCCATGCCTTCAAGAAGAAAAGTAACTCAGTTGGATAAAACTGAGGTGAACATCCGTATTCCCATGCAGATTGTTGTAGATCCAAGGGTGCAATAGGTCATTGACATCTAGGTTGTAGATATTCCTGACACATACGAAATAATCTTGGGATGAGACTTCACCTGAGCACTGAACAAGTATGCTGCATCTGATTTCTCTCACATGTGGCTGCCATGGAATGGGCTACCAAACCAGATCCATATATACTAAGAGCCTCATATGAAGTTCATGATCACAGAATATAACAACACCAATGAGGTGATGTTTGCTGAAACAAAATTGGGTAATTATTGCCTCATGACTTATCAAAGAAAATCAGAGTTTGTAGAAGAGGAGGCATCAAATGAGTTCCTCTTTGTGCTGAGCAGTCCTCTTGCCAATGTTGCCTATGCACCCCAGAACACAAAAATGTTATTAGAATCAGATGACGATGAGTCTTACGAGGATGGTAACTTAGGACTATTAGAGGGGTTCCAAGACTTCATGGAAAATGCATACAAGACTAGCTTAGTCTGGGAACGAGAATGGACTTCAAAGAGCTCTTGTTTCCTAATTGGTACAGAGTGCATAATGCTACCCACTCAGAATTTGAGTGTTGTTTGTGTCAAATGATAGTAAAGTACATCAAAGGACAAGCCACTTCTCAAAAGGAGATACTAAAAGGGCCACCTACCTTTAATCATGTTGAACTAGTACCTACTCCAACAATTGTAGAGGTGAACATACAACCAAGGAAGGATGCATGCATGATCGGCCTTGAGGTCAAAGAACCTTCCAATTTCTAGACTCTATGCTTCGATGGATCCAAGTCCAAGCATGGAGCTAGTGTTGGGTTTGAAATGATTAGCCCTATGGGTAGGACTTACTTTGCTACTCATAGGCTCCAATTCTATTATACCGATAATGTGGCAGAATATGAAGTGTTAGTTCATGGGCTCTTAATGGATTTAAGGAAGAAAGTCAAAATGTTGCAAGTGTTTGGTGATTCAGAGTTGGTAGTGAAACATGTCATAAAATTATACTTTTTCCATGATAGAAGGCTAGAAAATTATAGGCATAGGGTTTGGGATCCCTTAGAGAGCCTAGATGCATTCAACATACAATTGATTCCTCATTCTTAGAACCACAGTGTTGATGCCTTGGCTCAAGTAGCCAGTACATTGTAACCCTTCTCTTTATCAGGACTCAAGAGATTCACTATTGAGTTGACCTCCACCCCATCTATGCTAGACAATGTCACCCATTTTCAAGTGTTCAATGATGATAAACATATCATGGAGTTTATCACTAGTTCTGATGTGTTTGCAACCCAAATAATTGATGAAGCTTACCCTGAGGAAGTTGAATTAGACATAGAGGGGATTATTAACCTAAAAAAAAACACTATCCCAAGAGGCATGGTTTAGCTTGAGCACATATTTGACCTAGATTAGATCTGAGACCAAGATCAACAAGTGAAGAAAGATTCCATAAACAACTAGTGTGACACCCATAACCTTGGAATAGCCGAGGAAGTTAAAAATGTGTTCATTGGAAAGGTATGCACGCCAGAGGAGAAGAAAGGAATCATTAATGATCTATAGAAGTACCATGATGTGGTAGCATGGATTTATGATGATTTGAAGACATATGGCACCTCTATTATTGTGCACACTATTCCTCTCAAACCGGACGTCAGGCCATTTCGATAATGACAACATCCAATCAATGCATTGCTGGAGCCCATCATTTATAAAGAAGTGCAGAAGTCGTTGTCAGCCAAAATCATCTTTCCTATCAGGCACTCCACCTAGGTGGTCAATTTGGTCCTAGTAAGGAAGAAGAATAGAGAAATCAGATTGTGTGTGGACTTCCACAACCTAAAAAGAGCTTCAAAGAAGGATAAATACACTATGCCTTCATTGGATGAGGTAATGTAGATCATTAATGGATCATAGATGATGTTCTTCCTCAACGGGTATTATGGCTATAATCAAGTCATGGCGCAATATGAAGATAGACATAAGACCACGTTCACCACTAAGTGGATAACCTTTGCATAATAGAGGATGTCATTTGGACTCATCAATCCTGGTGCTACTTTCTAGCTTGTGATGGACATAGCCTTCAAGGATCTGATCGTAAAATGTATCATCATTTGCATGGATGATCTTAGAGTGTTTTAAAAAAAGAAAGATGATCATGTTTCTGATCTATGCAAAGTTTTTCAAAGATGTAGAAAATTCAAGATATCTCTTAACTCGAAGAAATGTATTTTCGGGGTCATGGAAGGCAAGCTGCTTGGGCATGTTATTTCTGAGCGAGGAATCTCAATAGAGCCTGAGTGCATTCAATCTCTCTTGAAGATTCAGTTACTAGGAAACAAAAAAGAGTTAATCCACTCAATGCAATGCTGAAGCAGGATGCCAAAATTGAGTGGACTTTAGAGGTGAAGTAGGCCTTTAAGGAAATCAAGAAATCCATTGTTGACACACCCATGCTGGTCAGCCCAGATTATTTGAAACCCTTTTACATATACTCATTCACTTCGGATCACTCGTATGCTAGCATTTTTACTTAGAAGGACGACAAAGGAAATGAGCACCCAATTTCCTTCATGAGTGCTCCCTAAAAATATGTTGAACTGAGATATCATAGTGTGGAAAAACAAGCATATGCTCTAGTCCGAGGGGTTAAGAAGTTCAAACATTACATCCTACGAAACAATGTATTTTACATTGTGTCTGACCCAACAGTGAAAACATTGTTAATGTAGAGGGAGCTAGGAGAACATAGAGCAAAGTGGGTCACTCTATTGCAAGAATATGACATGGATATCCAACCGATGAAATTTGTAAGAGGAAAAGAGCTGAAACAACAGCTGAGGTAGGACCCGAACTTACAGTTCAACAATATCAGCTTGAAGATATCTCCCCAGGGGAGTGGTACAATGATATTGTCTATTACTTGTAGAATAACAAGTGCCCACCTTGCTTATAGGGAGTCCAAAAACATTCCCTTAGACTAAAGAGTAGTAGCTATATGTTGCAAGCGTCCATACTCTAAAGAAGAAATCATGGAGTTTACCTTCGATGCCTTGGGAAAGAAGAAGCTGCAAGGGTGCTAAAGGAATTTCATGACAAGTTTGGTATTGGTCACGACTCAGGTCCCTCTATTGCTCATCAAATTCTGCAAGCGAGATATTACTAGCCAACCATCTTCAAGGATGCTCATAGTCATGTTCGCACATGCTGTTAGCTCTCAAAAATGTAGGTTTGAACCACGAAAGGTTGCCAGGCTTTCACAATGTTTTAGGGTAACAGACAAGGCCAAATGAATTGAACCTTCTACTCTTCAAGTGTTGCTATACCTAGGTGGGTGTACCTATATGAGTGAGGCGGACTTGACTTGTGCTTATCTCTCTTGAAATGTTTTTCCCACAATGGCAAATGGGAGTGGACAAATAAAACTAGATTTGGTATAAATTGTATAGCAATATTAAAACTAAGACCTAATATGTTCGGTTAACAGATGTAAAAATGAATGAAACTAAATGATGAAAAGCAGAGACTAGTGCCTTATTAGGTATGCGAAGTCAAATGAAATCAAAATGAACAACTTCTTTCTGGAAAACATTCAAATTTTTTGGCATATGTTTTAGTTTATAACTTGTATAAACATGCAAGACTGTGACTACCAAGTTCTTCTTAATGATCTAGATGGATTTCCCTGATTACTGTGATCAATTAAAAGGATTTAATCTTTTCTTGAAAGAGTCAATCAATCAACCAAACAAATATAGCAAATGTGCATTGGAAAACTGAATATAAACTTGTTACATCAATTTAAATAACCAAAAAGCATCAATCTTGGAGACAACTTTAGTAATAATTTCAATGAACACAACATAAAATTGACACCAGAAAATGTCATCACATCAAAAATTCAATAGAAATATCCATTGATTTTCAATCATGCATTATAGTCTCAAAAAATTCTATATCCTATTGTATTTTTTACTCTGTCTCTCTTCCCCTTTTTTTTTTTCCGTTATGTTGTCAAAAATGTGTTTTATATATATCGGCCACATGACAAGTCGCATCCATTCGCATTCACATCTAGGAAGTTTTCCTATATGATCCTTTACAACTGTTCATTGGACTCCCTCGAAGACATTACACAGTCATACTGATCTTCAATATCTCACTAATAGTCAAAAAACGTGCATCACTATAACGTCCCGTTGTCTCATCGACATTTGATGTCTCACCAATAGTCATCGCTTGAGTCTTATGTATCATTGTGACAATTCTAAATCGGGGAGATGTTTCATAGAATACTTTGTGTCTTACCGAGATATGTCCTTAAGTTCACTTTCTAATCGTCGGGACATAACAATTTTCCTGCTGACAAGCCTTCATTCGGTATGATTCACATAGCTCTTGCCGAATAAGTCCAGTCTCACCGAACGTATCTCCAAGTTTGAATCTTGTCGCTATGACATAGGAGTCGATAAGACTTCATGACTTCATTCCGATGGCAATGACAGGACCCACCTTCAGCTATATCGGCAAGACCAAACATATGCTACATGACATTTCGCTGACGACTTAAGTCTGGCCGATGTAACCCTTTGTATCCCTACCGATAAGACTCTTATGTGTTCGATATGACTCTCCTCGATAATTATTGTCTCGGTGATAAGTTCACTTTTCTTTTCAATTGGTATGACCTACGATGACTCGCTATGACAGATAGCGATAACCACTATCTTGCTAATAAATATCCCTTAATACTTTTTGGTCGCTAAGACACAATCATTTTGTCACTAATGAAACAATACTTTGGCATGACATACTGCATGACTTCATTCTGATAATCTTTTGATAGAATCCCTGTGTGCTTTATCGGCAAGACCCTGCACGTTCGATGAGACATTATTCCGATGACCTTTGATAGAGTCCCCTTCACTTTGTCAGCAAGACCCGATGTATTCGCTAAGACTTCACTCTGATACCATTTAGTCTGGCTGAGATATCTCCTCGTGCGCTGGTCAGTGAGACATAATACGCTCAGCAAGACCTCACTTCGAAGAATTTTGGTTTGGCCGAAATGTTTTCTCGAGCACCAATCGGTAAGACAATATGATTTTGCTATGACTCATCCTGATGAAATATTTCTCATCAATATGCCATTCTGTTGCCAAAACAATGAACTGTGTCCTACCGATGGGTGTTTGCATATAAATTCTAATCGGTGTGACATCTTTGAAGTCTTGCTGATAGACCTACAACAAATGTATATTAGCAAAAAAAACATTATGGATCGGGGATATCCTCACCATCTCCTGCCGATATGGATTATATATTGAAATATTCATGACCCTATGGATTCTACGGGACCACATGGAAAAATATGGGAAAAATGTTATGAAGAGATGATTTTTGTGCCTATGGTAAGGACTCATTTAGAAACTCATGGGTATGAACAACTTGTAAAATTCTTAGAATTTTACAGTTCCAACAGTGGCTTCGTCTAGTGATGAATGGTTGTGAATTCATTGCAAGGATCTAGATTTCTAGGTGAGCAGACCAGAATCAAGATGATGAATCAGTGAGCAAAATGGAAAGAATGGAAATGGAAATGAATGTGACCCTATACTACTATACATGGAAAGATTTATTTTGAAAGAAGGAAAACCAGGATTGTCCATGTATTGGCAATTACTATTCCTTTTTTTCCTAAACTATTGTGCATGGAGAATAATTTTTAAGAGGATTATCAAGAGTTGTCTATGCACTAGAAACCCTTAATCCTCTGTATTTCTCAAGAGAAAAAGTGCTTCAAAAATTTCCCATGTACATGCAACTCCTGATCTTCACCAGTCATGTTTTTTAGATAATATGAATCTTCACCTTTCTTTCCAACAACCACAAAAGGTCCTAGCCACAATGCTTCAAATTTCCCATGTTTTCCCTTCTCCTGACACCTTGCATTCCGCATTAACACCAGATCACTTCTAATTTTCTATCTTTTTCTCTTCTATCAAATAAATACTTCATTTGTGCCTACAACTTTACATTTTGATTTTGAGCTATTCTTCTTACTTCATCAAGTTGTTCCAATTGTTCCATTCTTTCTTCCATTGGTTCTGGAATATCTATATCTTCCTGAAGGATAAATTTGTAAACTGGTAACAGATTTTGTAAAGGCATTCTAGCTTGTGTTCCATATACCAATTCAAATGGGGATTTTCCAATTGCCTTCTTTACAATGATCCTATCAGCCCAGACAGCTAGTTTCAGTTTTGAATCCCAAGCTTTCTTATTCTGAACCAACATCCTCCTTATGATCTTGAGAAGACTCTTATTGTTGGACTCTGCTTGACCATTATCTTACAAATGGTAAGGAGCTACATAAGAAATGGTAATGCCATATGTGCTGCAAAAGTTTTTGAATTCATCAGATCTAAAAACATCCCATTATCAGTAATCAGTCTTAGTGGTGTACCAAATCTGGTAATGATTTTATCCATTAAAAAAATTGTCACAACTTTACTTGTAGCTTGCTTGGTTGGGACTGCTTCTACCCATTTGGTAAAATAATCAGTAGCTACAAGTATCCACTTATGTCCTCCACTCGATTTCTCTTGTATCTCCCCAATGAAATCAATTCCCCACTGATGAAAAGGGGCATCAGCCTGCAAAGGTCTAAGTGGTAAAGCTCCCTGATACTTCATCTTCCCAAAGAATTTATGGAAGCTTCACATTTTCTTACACATATGAAAAGTCATTAAAAACTTTCAGCCAGTAATAACCTACCCTAAGGATTTTATGGGAAGTTGTCTTTGTAGATTAATTCCCTCCACAAAATCCTTCATGCATTTCTCTTAAGACATGCTTTGCTTGTGACTCATCTAGACATAACAACAATATCCCATCCATATTCTTCAAAAACAAATCACCTTTCATGAACACATACTTATATGCGTGCAACTTTCAAGTTCTTTTCTAACTGTCATTTAATCCTTTTGGGCATTTCATATATTTGAGGTAATGCATGATGTTTGCATACCAAGGAGTATGCTCAATACTTTCAATTACTCTTTCTTCCTCCTCTATATTACAAATCTGACTTGCTTAGATATTTTCCTCTGCCATTAGCCTGGCCAAACCTTGACCTCTCACCAATTTAGTGATCTATATTTCCATATCAAACTCTCGGATTTTATTAATCCATCTGCATCTTTCTGATGCCAGTTATTGTCAAAAATATCTTTGCTGACGACATGAAGACATAAACAATCCTCTTTTCTCCAACAAGATACCTTTGAAAACTTTTGTACTTCACCAGTCTAAATGCTTGTTTCATTATATCATATTCAATTATGACCCCTACAATGACTTACTGAAAAAGGACACAGGTTGTTCATGACCTTCCTCATTTTTCTATAACATGACAGTAGCTATGGTGTGTAATGAAGCAAATGAAAATATTTGAAAGGGTTTTGAAAAATCCAGGGACCTAAGGATAGGAGCCTCCTTGATAGCCTTTTTGATTGATATAAAATCATCTAATGCTTTTGCAGTCCAATCTATTTTTTGTCCTTTCCTTAACATTTTTGATATGGGTTTAATGATTTCAGCAAAATTAAAAACAAACCTCCTAACAAAGTTGATCTGTCCAAAGAATGACTGGATGGCCTTAATAGTTTTAGGGATAGGAACTTAATCTATGGCCTCAACCCTCTTAGGATCTATTCTAATCCCTTCCTTTGATACAATATGTCCTAAGAGTTTACCCTATGTGACTGCAAAATGACATTTTTTAGGGTTCAGACTAATCCCATATTCTAAAGCTTTAATAAATACCTTTTCCAAATGTTCTACATGATCTTCAGCAACCTTCTTTGAATAGCGATGGAGTCATCGACCACCACCATGATAGCATTAATCAGTGCAATAAAATGCTACATCCTGCAGCTCTTTGGAAGGTTTCTCCTACATTTGTGAGACAAACAACATTCTTAGATAAATATATGTCCCCATGGGGTTGTAAAGTTGTTTTTATACCGGATTCTTTAACTTTAACTTAGTTTATAACCACGAAAACCCGTCCATCATAGATAATAGCTCGCACCCTGTCACCTTATGTAGTATAGCTTCCATGTTAGGCAAAGGGTAATTATCCTTAAGAGATGCCACATTCAAATTCTTGAAGTCCACACATAATCTGATATCTCTATTTTTCTTCCTCACAAGAACCAGGTTTGAGACCCAGGTTGAGTGCCTGATAGGTTTGATGATGCCACCATCTTCGAGCTTTGCCAATTCTTCCTGCATTTTTGGTTCCAATGTTGGATTAATGGGTCTTTGCTTCTATCTAAATGGCTTTGCATCTGGCTTTAATGGTATTTCATGCTGAAACAAATCTTCCCTATATGCTTTTAGATCTTCATAAGACCATGCAAACACATGTTTATATTTTCTTAGTAATGCTATCAACATTCTTCTAATTGTTGGGCTTATTTTCTTCCCTATGTACACCTTTTTTGGTGCCATCTCAGTTCCCAAGTTGATCTCTTCAATATCCTCCTTCTTGATTGGTGTTTTCTTCATGAGGGACCGATCACTTCCATCATACACTCTCTCCATTGCCACTAACCCTTTAGGAAGCTTATTTGTTTTAAGCTGTAAGATTTCCTTCCCAAATATTGTCTTCTTCCCATCTACTTCTTCAATGAAAGCATTGAAATCAATTTCTTAGGCTTCATATTGATCTATACAATGAAGAAATTTCAAAAGGTCAGTATCATCATTAAAAACCTGCCAACTATATATGTTATTAGGCACAACAGGCTTTGGTTTGAACTCAATTTGTGATACTCCAGCCAATGTAATATCATCCCTTCTTAGAGCTACATTTTCCAAAATTATGCCATTATGTTCTTCGACCGATCTACCCATTCAATAGAAAATGCATCAAATAGCTCTACTGTGTCCCATACAACATTCCTATATTGCTTCAATCTTTTATGTTTTGCTGCATATTTTGATTTAACTTGTGAAACAACTAACTCAGAATCCCCTAGAATAGCCAGTAACTTGATTTTATGTTTCACAGCTATATTCAAGCATGTTAATAAAGCTTTGTATTCCACCACATTGTTTGTACATTCAAATGTTAATAGAAATGAATACTTAAATGTAATACCTTCAGGTGAAACAAATACTACTCCTGCTTCGTTACCTTCCTGGCTGCAAGCTCCATCAAAGTACATTTTCCACACACCATCACTGTTCTTTGCTACATGTTTATCAATTAGATCATTGTTGATTAACTCTAGCTGAGCTGGTTCTATCAAAAAATTCCCAAGATTCACATCACGGAAATAATTGACTTGATCTTGAGGTACACAATCTACAATTGGGTTCATCCTCAGTGCCCTATACAACTTAACTTCTTGGCCATTCACTAGAATTGTTGCATAAGATAAATCAAATTGTACATTTCCCCCAACTGTTGTCGTCCACTGTCTTGACAAAAGCATTCCAAACTGAGGAGGATTATCAATTACAATTATATCTATATTGTAGGCCACCTGAGGATAAGTAGCTAATTTGACCTCAGCATCTTTCATAATACCTACCATAGGAATAGGTCTGTTATCCATTGCATAGCACTTTCCCCCATTAGTATCAACCCACATGCCAAGTTGTTTCATAACTCCAATAGGCATAATGTTTATGGCAGCACCAGATTCTATCATGCAATTCCTCAACAATTTGTTATTTATAAGTAACATAGTGAAAAAAGGATCAACTTGTGGGGAATTTGTTAATACATCACTTAAGCAGACTTCTGGGATATTTCCTTTCTCTTGCCTACTAATTGTTTTAGTAGCCACTTTATTTTCAGAATTCATGTGTTTTTCATTTCCATGTTATCAATTGAACAACACTGTCTCTATATTCCTTAATTTTCATCATCTCAAGTAATGGAACAGACATTTTTACCTGGGATAAAGCCTGAGTGAAGTCAAAAGAAGAACCTTCTTCCTTAATCATTTTCTTCTGCTCCAATGTTTCTCCTTTTTCTTCCTTTTGATCAGTCTTTTTCACTTCTTTGTGTAACTCTTTAACTTCCTCCTTTTGGACAAGCTTCTGTTAATTTTTATCATGTCGTTTATTTTCTACTTTTTTCACAATTCCTTGTGTTGCCTTCTAATCCTTCATAAAGATTCCCCTGGGTACACCTTCCTTCTCATTCACTGTCCTATTTCTCAACCGGTACTTACTCTTTGCTTCTTCAACTGCAGCAATAGTTAATCTCTCTATCTCCTCTTTGGTGAGTTTCCTCATACTACACTGAGTAGGCATCTCAACAGAATGTGGATCTGTATAATCTTCTTCTGAGTCTGAAAGAACTTGTTGTTCAGCTATATGGACATTGTACCTCTAATTTGAAACATCGTACTCATATCCTTCATCTTCTAAAGCTGAGTATTTCTCCTCAACATGGTGAAAATTATTTTAAGTCAAATACACTATGTGATCTTCTCCATCGTTACCCATTAGCATTCCTTCTTCTTGCATTCTTTGGGCTACAACACAGTAATCTAGGGAATGTGGATTATCAAAAATTTCACAAAAATAATTGTTATTAACCATATATGTTCCTTTCTTCCTTAATGGATCAGGAGTTTCTTTATTTCTAGGCCTATCTATTACAGGTTTTCCATCCTTCCAATTTGTATTATAGGTTATATCATGTAACCTAGGCCTTTCATTTCTGTATGTGTTCTCCTGTTTGTACTGATAATTATTTACTTGCTGAGGAGCCCTAGGATTATCTCTCCTACTGATCATCCCAACAGCCTTCTTGTTGTTTTCAATAGTTAATGCTATCTTTTGGGCTTCAGGTAAATCTCTTGGAAACCTATTTCTTAGTTCATACCCTGTTTTTGGATCAAATGCTTTCAAATAGACACTCAATGTTGCTGAGTCTGGAAACTTGGACCCCAATGGTATCTTATTTTTCAAATTGTTAAATCTCTGGTTAAAATCATAAATTGACTCGTTCTGATTTTTTTGAATTCCCACTAATT
>VDFB02064942.1:0-12420 GCA_007258455.2 Sequoia sempervirens | reverse complement strand
TAAAATAGTTACCATGCAAAGGTATAAAGTGGGTAATTAAAAGAGTATATTGGTGTCTAGCATGGTGCTTTAACAAGCTAGAAAAGAATTACTTAAAGCATTCACATATAATTTATAGTTTTAGAAGGATTTAATGTACTAGGAATTATCTTGTAAAGCTTAAATTATGAAATTTATTCTCCTATAATGATGTAATTCATCCATAGTCATCCTTATTTTAATTCAATTATCCTACGCACTAAGCTAGAAATAATTGCATACAATCTTTGAGTGCATACTAATTAAACATCAACACAAACACAATAAATGTGTAATCAAGGATTTACTAATTCTCTAAAATAAACGATAGAAACACAAATATAAATAACATAGTAGAAATAAAATATGAGCTTATATTGGTTATCTAAAGAAATTTTGCAAGTGCTATGGTATCTATTTTCTTTTTTTTTTAAATGATGATGACTAAGCTATTGGTCGTCTAAAGTATTGATTGGATTCCTTGAACTGAATTAGTTTATAAAAGTTATAATCTCTTATTACAAATCTAATAACGTCATTTTATAAAATAATGGCTGCGAGCAGGGTAAAAGAATTGCAAAAAAAAGGTAACAATTTATTAAACTGAAGATGTAGCATAATTAATATGATCAGAATACAGATGAGAATATTACATATATTAATTACGGACAAGTTTGTTGTCGGGTATTAAAGGGTGCAAATAACTTTCCAAAAAGAAATCACATGCAATATGGCAGCTGGGAGGGGAGTATTTGTAATGTTTGCCACGTTTCTTTGAAGCATTCTATCAAACAGTCCATGTGCTGGGTTATGCATTCATATTTTGTATGCAGCTCTAGCAGGGCAGTTGAGAGGAACAGCGAAGAAAGAGAAGTACATATCCACCTTTTGTTCGGGGATAGGGGTTCCTACCCTGTTAAAAAGCTTCCATTTTTGGTGCAGGCAGTGGGGATGCTGGTTAAGATGATTGCAGCAATGGCGTCATTATTGTTAAAATGTATGACTTTTAAACCTATTATCTTTAAGTGCTATTTCCATAGTGTGTATTGTGTGTCGTTGTTTACTTATTATGAGTTTTAATTTCTATAGTTTTTTTTGGTTGTATGCTCACAGGTGGGATGATATCCCAATTAGCAAATAATGTGAAAACTTGATTACACCTGCATTTTGCGTATATGCCTGCCAGGGCAGATGCAACTACAACATCTGACATAATATCTTCACCCTTGTATGCTTCAATGGATGTCCATACCATGCTCCAAAGCTCCCATTTTTTACTACGCAGGGAGGATATTATAGAAGGTTGCAGAATTTGGCTTTCCACCCGTGAATTTATTCCATTAATTTGCCCAACATGTTGCCACTGCTTTTCACAGCTATCTTAGTCATAACCCCCACAGTTGGAGGACTAGGATAAATACCATACATATTAGTTTAATAACTAGTATAGCCTTAATATACAATTTCTAATACGTTAGATCATCTATGGAATTTTATGACATTATATGTCTCCTGTTCAAACAATCTGACTGGGGCAAAAATCTTACTCTTTATTTCCTTACCTCATATGGCATAGAACACGAGCTCAGACATGAGCATATGGGCTAGTTTATGGGATTTGGCTTTTCAGCTGCCGATTGCATTCGTTGGGAAGCTTCTAAAGCCCTTTAAAAAAAATCCATTTTGTGCATACCCTGCAATCTTTGTATTCCATGAGATCACATTTCTATGAGGCAATCTGTCAACCATTCACACGCCTTGTCTATGCTTCTGCATTCCTTTCCATGCTTGTCTACCTGAGTACTAGCAAAAGCACCCATTTCAGGGTAGGGAGGTAGGATGCTGGTGAAAGGTTGTAGATTTTGCTTTTTATGCCTTCTATTCATATATTTCAATTATATTGCTGTTTAAAAAAGTATATATATACTGCTGTTTAAACGTCTCAGTTATATTGCTGATTAGAAATTATATTGCTGTTTAATATATATATATATATATATATATATATATATAGCTGTTCATATATTTCAATGATATATATATTATATATATTGCTGTTCATATATTTCAATGATATGGCTGTTTAAAAATAAATAAATAAATAAATATATTGCTGCTCAAATATTTCAATTATTGATTATAAATTATATTGATGTTTATAAATTACTTCTTTGTGTTCATGTATTATGATTCTAATGTTGTTATAAATCATATTATGGTTTTAGCCATCGTGTTTTAGTTTTTACTATTCCCTCTATTTAGGAAAGCATTGATTCTGTGGTTGAATCTTGAGTTGTTTCTATACATGTTAATATTTAAAATATTATGTTGCCTGTTGAATGAGGATATGGGTTTAGTGGTTTAATCTGCAACTAATTTCTTAATTACTAATTTACACAAGGATAATCTATTGCTTGTTATTGCTACCAAAAAGATCATATAGGCAATATATGTATGTAATCTAGTATTATGTTTTGATGGAAGTGGTTCATGATCAATGCTATGGGGATAATGCATGGGCTAAGTACATTTTCCATATTATTCATTGAGACCGTTTGAGTTAACAACCATACTTTCTTCAATGGCCATACTATTCTTCGTGATCCTTGAGTTTGAAACCATGTTTGGAAAATAATAATTTGCTCTCTTGTATCTAATGTATGGCCTATTCTTAAGCAATATCGTAGCTGAGTTTTCTTTCTAGTTTTGCCAATGTGAACCTTACTCAATGCAAATTTATTTTATTACAACTACCCATCCTCTTAGTCTTAAAAGAAGGGGGAGGCACCTCAAATTGATTTATTTATTTAATAATGTTAGTATGTAATTACATGAGAATTATTTGTTGGATATTTTAAAAAAAAAAAAATCTGGAGCCTAGGGATCGAACGGAGTATTGAATAATGTTAGTATTAATAGTTTTGGTGAATGTGATTAAATATTGATTTTAAGTGAATATTAACATTGATGTTAACTAAACACAATTAACATTGATAGGGGTGATAAAACTTAACTCTTCCATTAACAAAGTAAGTATTAATAGCCGCTACCACAAACAATGGGGAAAAAAAAGGCAAAGTTGGAATTATCTTATGATATTCAATTTATTATTAAAATTGAGATTATTTTGTGCTTTATTATTGGAACTGAAATTTAATATTGTTGGGTGTTATTTTAATTTTTGAGATGGTTATGTTCAAATGTTTCAAATTGCACCATGTATCATGTAATTATTTTTAGTAATAGCATGAAGGGTATGTGATAGGTATTATAAGGGTGTGGATTGTGGTGATTGCATGTTGAGCTAAGTTGTTGGTTCCGGTACGGGACTGGGCACAGTTACGCCGGTACGGAAAAAAAATTTCCCCTTGGGTACGGTACATTTGGGTACGGCTATATATATATATATATAAGCAAAAAATTAAAAAAATACAGAATTGTAAATACATTTGATAGTATGAAGTTGAATTGTGATACTTCATCAATCATCAATCATCATTAAATCTAAAATCATTGATCAATGCCAGTGATAAACTATAAAGATAAATGCCAATTGATAGTTCAAAATTCCAATACATATGGCATACTCATATATCATGTTACATCCCGATATTATAGCTACTATTGTATAGGGCCATTGAATGTAATGTTTGAATCTTGATGATGAATAAAACACGGTTGATCTCGTTATTAAATGAATGAGTCCTGTTTAAATGATGGTTTCATTTGATTGTTACTTCTAAATGATTTAGTTTTGATTAAATGTTGCATACAGTTATGGAATAATGTTAATCTAACTTTTTATAATGTTTTATGCAAACTGCCTTGTTGTGAGCATATGACTGCCGGTGTCATGTTGTGATATGCAAGTATGAAGACTGTACCTCCGAACAGAGGAGAGACATCATTCGGGGAGGAACTTGGTCAGGTAAACAGTAACGATTACCAAATTGAACATACACACACATACTATAGATTGAGTAAGCCAAGTCTGTTTGTCGAGACAACGGTAAGTCATCCATAGGCTTGTGTATTGACATAAGGATTTCTGAATTCACTACTTTATGCTTAGGGAATGTGATTGTTTAAACGTCAGACTTGCTATACCATGGACCAAGTATGAGTGATGTGAAAGTTATGTGTTAATGATTGATTGGGAATGCACATACATCTATACATTGTGAACACGTATTTATATGTACAGACATATCAATACATGTGTATGTTAAGCAGACGGATATGCTCATACACATGTGTCGACATGTATGTACGCATACATACGTATACACAGGTATATATATATGTACACATTCTGCCTGATGTTGTGGTGAAATTAATGATGTTTATTCTTAGCCTTTGAATTTAATAATACACTTATATACACATATACATGGGTACGTGTGATGAAAGTATGCTGACTGACTCGCAGTATACGTACTTTGAAAAATAAAAATGTATACGGGTATATATGTATATTATTAAATAAAATTATATATTTAGTATTATATATAATATAGTTTTTACAAGATATACATTTATGTATATAAGTTTATTTTAAAACTTGATATATACATAGATATATATGATGTAGATTAAAACTATAATTATAAATATATTAAATATAATAAAATTAAATATATATATTATATATATCCTTTGAAAAATGAATAGAGTTAAATATATAAATATATATATATATTTAATGAGTTAAATATATATATATATATATTATATATCTTTTAAGAGAAATGAAAAGAATTAAAATTATATATGTTTATATATGTTAAAAACAAAGTTTATAATAGCGCTTTATTTAGAAGGAGGTCGAAATTTCAAAAATGTGACGTTTTTCACAAGCCACGATAAATCGAATTTATTTTAATGAACATTTGAAATATTTAAAAAGAGGAAAGAAACGTTTTAACCATTAAAATCGTGTGAAAAATCCACGCGCAGGTAAAAAACGCGTTTGGTTCGCGCGTATGCAGCGACCTAGCCTGTGAGATAAATGAATGCTATTCTTAGGGCATAAAAATGGCGACGTGGAAGTAAATAACAGGCTCGACTTTTTCCTTGAACGAATTTTTCAAAACATTTATTTCAAAATAACCAAAAATCTGGAAAACGCCATGACCTGTCAATCCGCCATGTGAGAATCGAAAAATTATTCATTTCCTGGCTTGAAAGAAGGTCGAATCACCTTCAATCTGATGACTAAGGGTTTAAAGAATCTGCCATCTATCATTTTGACCATTTCTGGGCACTTTGCTGTCAATGAACATGCCTTCTTAAGTGGAAAACTGTTTCAATTCGGCCCTATATAATGACGCCTTCCATTCATTGTGAACACACCTTGGGAGCAATCTGAGTTTACTATTTTATTCCATATCCATTACATTATACTGCTTAAGTTTCCTGTATTGTTGAGTTTGATAAATTCAGTGCATTATTACCAGCAATTACCAGTTACAGTGATTGAATCATATTTAGTTTAGAGTGAGGTATTTGTATAGCTGAGTAGGAATTGAGTGGTGGAAACACGTCTGTGAGAAAGAGATATAGGAGTTCTCTATAGAGAGAAATACTTTCATAAAAGAAGCCATATTTAGCTGAAACTACGGAGGCTTATTTGAAGAAGAATTTAAAAGAGCAAGTCTGGAAGGAGAAGCTTTAAAATCAGGCATGAATCTTCCTATTATATAACCTTTGTTAAAGTGTTGTTTATTTTGCGTCTTGTGATCGTTGCTTTCAATTAGCTTTAATAGGAAAGAACCAATTCGATGAATAAAGCAATGCATTAAAGGAGAAAATGTGTAAAGGATTCAATGATTATGGGAAATTGTGAAAAAGGGATTATTTGGGTTAAGAGTTTAAAGGATTAAATTATTTATCTTGCATTAAGAAGAAATAATAGAAAAAGGTAAAAGGGAAGGATTTACTTGCATTTTAAATGGTTATTGCGTGTTGTGTATGATCTCTATATATGGAGAATACGTTGATGTACTTATTATCTACTAGGATCGAGATGATGGCAGAATCAAGTGAAGTCTTTTAGCTTAAGTTATTAGGATAACTGAGACAAGTTTAGTACTCCTAGGATAAAGAATTCCTAGTTAGGAGGAATTGATACAAGACTCTTGAATACTGTTTTCATTTCTAGTAGGTTAGTATGATTGTAGGATGTCTGGGATGACGGTTTCATCCATTGAAGGACAAAACCTATGCGTAGAGTAAGGAAGCCTTAAGTCAAATCGGCCCTGAGTAGTGTTTATGATAGATGACCTTCATTCGAAGTACTGAATGAGAATACTTTGGCCAAAGTAGTGAAAGGTACAACGTCCACCTAGTTGTGAGATAGTTGAGACTACACTGTCAGTTCATTGTGATCCGAGTACTAGATCGAGATTGTGAAATAGCAAAGTTCTAGTTGAGTAGGACACAGCACTATGCTCAGTTGGTAATCGTTAAAGGATACCCTACCAATCTCTTCTTCGAAGGGAGGGCCGTTCATTGCAAAATGATCGTGCGGGGGACCGCATTATAAGTCCGTGGTTGGCGGAAAAGCGCCCGAGTGATGTTTCTCCTCCACAGCGAGCGGCCGATGTACCAAGATTTGAAAGGACGGACTCCTGGACCTTCTTACTTCTATTTGTGCAAAAGCTTACGAGCTAAGTATGTAACTGTATTACTTTTAACTCTGATTTATATTTACAATGAAAAGGAAATTCATGAGGAAACATATTGTAACTTGTACATGTTTATCAATAAAGAAAGGAAGAAATTTTATTGTATTATCTTTGTTAGATGTTACTTTTACATGTTTTTAGTGAGAATTGGAAAGTTTTTAATTTACGCCGAATTGGAATTAAGTAACAGCATGAGTTACATAGCCCAGTTTAGATCACCATTCAACTTTCCAATCCAGATTCTAGTGATCCCATTGGTACTATCTCGTGGTATATTTAGGAGTTAGAACCGATGCCACACATTATGTGTGAAGTTGCTGATAGAGCAAAAAAGCTGGACAACACTCACTCTCCTTTGGTCCTATAGGAGGCCCAACGGATTCATCACTTTGTTGAGGGTGAGTGCCATGAAGAGTTCATTAAAATCTTTCCTTCTTATGGATGACCTACCTCAAGGACACTTGAAAGGAAGCTTCAACAGATTGCTATTTGAATGCCTCCTTTTGGTAGTTCGGATGGCAAAGTTCGAGAAATATTATATTCTATTGAGTGTAGATTTTGCTATTTGTACATTATGCTACAAATTGAATGGCTGCACAATGCACTATTGGGGCACAAATTGATGAGTTGGTGCATATTTCCAAGAAATTAAAAGAAGAATTGGATGATCAAAATACTTGGTTCCAAGCATAGCTTGCACAATAGACCCAGCTCTCAAAATTGGAAAAGGCTAAGGTGGTTGACAAAGATGGGGAAATTGTTGATAATGACATAGAATTTGCTGAACTACAACTTGCCAATGAAAAGGCAAAAGCCCAACTCATGGAGGTAGTTCAAATGGTTAAAACTTCTTAGGAAAGGAACTATCGACAGCTCACCATTTGAAGCAAAGAACAAAGAAATTCTACAAATTGCGTATAACTGCTTCTCAACACTTGACTCCTTCCTCTTTAGTGTCTATACTACCAGGGGCGTCTTCTAGCCAAGTCCTTTAGTGATAGTTCTGTCTGCTTTATGTCGTTTGGAAGATAACTTTTCTTTTGGGGGTGTAGATGTGGGTAGAATAAAACATATATTAGTTATTAGTTATATTTTAATTTCAGTTAGCCGGTGACAATGATTATGTCTCATTGGCTGATTGAAGTAGTTTTGAGTAGTTGCTGACGGTTGGAATTCTTTGGCAATTGTTGGCAAGTTTATATGCTTGTTTTGTAGTTGGGAAAAGGGACTATGTTGTTGGAAAATCATTCCCTTCCCCATTTTTGTACAAGAGCATCAAAGCAGTGAATAAATAAAGAAACAACTGTTATATCTTCCAAAATATACTGTTATTCTTATACGAGTCACTCAGGAATGTATTAACCTTTTACTGTGCTCAAGTAATTGCATGTCTAGATAGGCGAGTAAACATGCAGAATCCCTAATGACAATTAATTTGTTACTGCAGAATCCCTAATGGCAATTAATTTGTTACTGTAGTAGTTGCTCCACACATATTGAGGGAGGAGTTATAAAAATGAAAATATGTAGAGCAAGCTAAATAACCATGCCCAAAAAAAAACACCTCTATGAACTCAATTGTCATGGTTGTTACATGGTTGCATGAGTTAACTATATGGCTTGTTAGGAACTTAGGTCAATGGGGTCACTTGCTAAGACCGTGTGCACAACACACACATTCATTGTATTCTAAATTTTCCCCTTAATTATGGCATTTCCCACCTCCTCTCATTCTTAACACCCCTTTTACACTACAGCCCCTAACTTTTGCCTTTACACCAATGAAAAAATGCAAATAAAGAACACACTACTTTATTAATGAGTTGAGAGGGTTTCCTGTTGTGGTTATGAGTGGGACCTGTGAAGAAGAAATGAATAGTTATTGGAAATTTTTCATCTCTAAAAAATCCCTTCTGTCATTAAAGAAGAAAAAATAGTTTTTCTTACTTGGAAATCCTTTGCAGTCCCCATCTTTTCTGTTACTGCTTTATTTTTGATTTTTCATGTTTTCGAGTTTCTTATGAGGTTTCTCAGAGGACTTATTTAAAATTTACACTAGTTGAGGGAAAAGGTTGAAGGACATGAAATTTGGAAAGTAAATTTTCAGTATCAAAGGTTTGGTTGAGTGTGGTAGTTGTCTCGATAGCCTGCAAGGTCTCTGCATCACAAACTTATTGCATAAGCAGACAGAATGGTTTATAGCATGCTTATCCAACACTTCTAATCAAGTAAATAAAAAATAAATTTTATGTTGTGTGATGAAATCACTTTGATGTATGTTTACAATCGTGTACTGTTATTTTTAATGAATTTGTTTCTGCAGAGTGCAGTTTGGACTGTATCATATTTGCTCAGATCTATTATATCTGATTTGTGCATTAGCTGTCTAAAAACTGAGAACATAACTCAATTTTTGCCATAATTAACTCTCTCTTTCAAATAACCAGGTAAAATAATTTTGGACTCATGATGTTTTAATCACAAAAGTACTTTCGAGGAAAACTTGGTATTTGTGTGAGAATCATTTATCTCGTCTCAGGAAGTTTTGCTTGTTCTCAGTTCTGCAGTCTGTTTGATTTCATCATCTTACTCTCTTTAGAAAATGTGAACTGCTGATTTCTTGTAAGCTTGTTATTCACGTATGAATATGTGTATATTTTCTTTGATTTTAGGTTTGCAAATTCAGCGGGACTCTGCTTCTACAATCAGTAAGTAGCCTTTTCTAAGAGTTGTATTCTCTTGAAACCCTTTCTTTATCCATTTGACAAATCTTTTGATTTTAGTATCTTCTAGATTTTGTATGTGATCAATATGGTATGTGCGCATATCCGTTGTTTACACGCCTTTAGTATTATGATATATCTATGTGAGTGCTCTATATATCCTAGTTTGTTATTGATGGCAAATTTCTGATTAGTTGACCAGCATAAATAAAATGATGATACTTTTTAATTTTACCATTCCTTAAGATTGACAAGACCTATTCTGCTCGTATAAAAAAAGAGCGAGTTCATGTTTTAATGTATTGCTAATAAGTTTGAGAATATTGCAATCACAAAATTCTATTTAATTCTCACGAGCCAATAATTTTTGAAGATGAAATATACCATAAAGTATTCTGATATTTGTAAGAACAGTTAAAGTTAAACATTAAATGTAATTTGTCTCCATTTTACATGTGTCACAGAATCTGTAATGTCCCCTTATTAGAGACATAAAATGCACAAGTTAAGATCAAGAAATTTATTTACCACCACCTAATTTTGCACATGCACAATTCTAGATTGAACATTTTAAGGATAAGGCAGATGCATTATCAGCTAGTGCATAAACACATCATAAACTGATATGACTTATTACTCTTGATCGGAATAGATCTTTGCCTTAGCTCTTCTTTCCTAACCTCATTGGAGGAGGGACGCCTTACAGTGCAAAGGGCGCGTGACCAATCTCCAAGTGGATTCCCTCAAGTCTTATTACCATCTTGGGACATCAACATGGGATCGACTTACCTGCCTTTCCCTCCACAACCATCCTCTCCCTATTGAGTGTTAGCGAAAGGGAGTTTGAGCCCGAAGTCTATTCTTCAAGGTAATGTCAAGATAGCTCGTTAAGACACAACAATTGCTGCAAGCATCATTATTACATAATCGTATATAATATATATTATTCTATATAAAGATCTAATATATAATTATCCCTAATTGATTGACAATACTCACCTTTGCATGAACATGCATATCATCTATATTTATATGTATTTATTATATATATATATATAATAGCAAAATACACAATTGTATTAAATAATCATGATGAAGCTTATTAAGAGAGTAACAAATATAAATAACAAAATATGTGTATATTTATATTCACAGATAATAACCCTAATAAACATACTACAAAAATAATTAATTTTGATCATAATATATATATACCAATATAATTTCAGACCTTAATTATGCTAGAGTCTACCACAAAAATAACAAATATAAATATCAAACATATACCAGCATAAAATGATTATAATGAACTTACTCTATTGCTGCTTATTCCTTGTGATCATATTTTCAGATAATCTTTTATTAGAATGATACTTATTTCCAGGATATATTCCTCTCAACCCATCAATCATTTTCTTCTTTTAAATCTGAATATTATATTCATGTATCTGTTGCTATTACCTGAAATCCCCTGCTTCCCCCTCATTCTTCCTCCTTAAATGTTATTTATACCTTCCCCTTTAGATGAGGAGGCACGTCTCTTTGCAAGATTGTATCTTTTTGAAGGGACACAAATGATCGCTGCGAATTCATTTTAATCTATTAGTTATGGGATCGCTGCCTTTTTTCTATCTTAATCGTTGTCTTTTAGTAAAGGAAACGTTGCCTAATTATAATCGCTGGGATATATGTTAAACTGCTGTCTTGATATTCATCGCTGCCTTTCTACCTTTATTAGGAATTTTGTCTTATTCACAGGTCAGCACCCCTTTGTCTTATTCATAGGGATCAATCGCTGCTTTAAAGATTTTGTTAGGAATCACTGCATTAGGGATAATTCATACTTTTAGGATTGCTGTCGTATATTATATTCAAATATTTATTGTTTGATATATATATTTATTAATATTATTTTATATTGTTTTTTTCTTGTGAATATTATTTTGCTATTATGATTTAATATTAATCATTGCATTCCTTATGATAGTTGAGATTTAGATGGCCGTCTTTTATATTAGTTTTCTCTTTTATATATTATAATGATATTCAATATTCATTTTGTCTTTATCAATTTATATTTATAATAATATTATTTTGATAATTATAATTTAATAATATTTCAATTGTAATTACTTATATTCATATTTATTGGATTTTGTTATTCAATGTTTCATATTTGGTGTTACAACTTTGGGGACATGACAGAATCTACAAATATATGTCTCTAATGGTGCTTTTGGGTCACTTCTTTTTCTTTTCATAATAGCAGTGTTATGTAAAAGCAAAGAAAAAATGTTTAAATTGTGGAAATCTCAAAGAGCTAATAACTTTGTCATATGAATTTTAAGGTTGATTACATTATTATGATGCATTGAGTTTTTCTTTATAATTTCACGAGTATTATGTCTTTTCTTTCAACTTTTATATGTAAAGCTTTGGACACAAATAGGGGCCCAATCCCTAGGCATGTTTTTGATTATATAAAAGGGATTACAAGGGTCCTTACCCTTACAAAATCCAGCCAACTGAGGCAAAATGGGTCCCAACAAGGAGGCCGCACAAAACAGCCTAAAAATAGATTAACAACAAAACACCCAGCAGACTAACAACAAACTAACAGCAACAAATTAACAATACAGAAAACCGACACCAACTGTGGGGCACCAAGAACGGTAGCTGATGGGAAGGAGAGCAGACTAACAATAAAACACCCAGCAGACTAACAACAAACTAACAATACAGAAGATTGACGCCAACTTTAGGGCGCCAAGAACAGTAGTTGATGGTGAGGAGAGCAGTCCAATTCTTGGAGATTGGATGCTGCTTCCTGTTTTTCTGAAAGACTGAAAGTTGATGCAGCTTGTCATTTAGAGAATCAACATCACCACTAGACGTACTACTACTAACAACAGCATCCACCTTCTTCATTTTGGCCCTAATTAACTCCTCAAGGATTTTCATACTTGAGGTTGTACAGTTCAAGGATTGATTAA
>VDFB02064941.1:0-22847 GCA_007258455.2 Sequoia sempervirens | reverse complement strand
AAGAATGATCTCACAAAGGAATTCGTTCGCCAACTAGCTCCAAGTATACTTCCACCTACACACAATAAAGAGGGAAATTTGTTGGGTTTGTATAGGGTTCTGCCTCAGTTAGACCCCCATTTTGGTGTTTCCACCTCCACAAACAACCAAGTTTACAATAATGGAGAAATATATGATAAAGAAGGAAATGAAGTAAAGAACCCAAAAGCACTACAAAATAGTTTTATGCTACCCAACTAAATCGTAGAGGAGAGGAGTAGAAAGCTTACCACCTCCACCAAGAGCTCAATAGCTAATGAAGGAGAAATATGAGAGGACTCAAGCCCCTGCTACAATGGTGTTTGTTCCACACTTTCTCTACAGAGTTGATGAAGTATTGATGATGCTACTATGGAGTGCAAAGTGTTGCTTGAGAGTGATGGATGCTAAGAGAATGCTTGAGAAAGTGTGTAGAAGATTGCTATAGGATGTGAAGAGATTGCTAGAGGATGAAATGCATGAAGGAAGAGTGAATTTGAAGGAAGAATGAAGAAAATGGTCATATTTGGGTCAGTTGGTCGAAGAGGGCATTACAAATTGGCCTCCAATGGGAAGTGTAACACCTCTACAGGATCTAGACATGGGAATATGCCAGGGATGTAAGTGCATCGTGCAAATTTTTGGCACCGTGTGGGCATCCCCGACAGTTACTCCTATTCTGACACACAAAATGAACACCGAGTGGAACAAAGGCAGTGAGCTTATGTGGAATTTAGCCTTCGAATTTTGTTTTCTAAAGTGAGGAAGGGTAAAATGGGAATTTGCATAAGGGGTGAAAATTCACTCCTATACAAATATAAATTCTAAGCCCATAATCACAACAATATTTTATGCACCTAAAACAAGAGTATAATGATTACAATGACTATAAGAAATGCATGTACTAAAATAATATATATTTATAGCCCTTAATATAAACTTTCAATATAGGAAATACAACCCCTCACAACAATATGGGCATTACAACCCTCACATAAACTCTCTCTAAATGGTTCCATAAGAACCAATTGTCTTATGTAGTTCTTCCTCCAAAACTTTCAAAACCCCCTATGTTAATGATTATTGACTCCTTTTATGTATGAACTTCCAACCATTGACAAGCATCTAAATTGTTATTGAACTTAATCAAACTAGTTATTATTAAATTATAAATGTTGAAACATTATAGGAGAACTGAATCATTGTAGAAATAAAAAGCACAATATAAAGCTAAATTTATGAAAAATATAGAATAAAGTGGAAGTTATGCAAACCAATAGAAAGTGGAAGTTCTACAAACCAATAGCAAGTGGAAGTTACATATCTGGACTATGCTTATGTTTCACAATCCTTAGTGTTGTCATTTGCAAGAGGAATAGTATCACTTGAGCACTTTACCTCCAACTACATATCGAAGGTCCCCTATGTTGAACACACCTGGATACTAAGAGGGGGGGTGAGTCAATATCTTCAAAAACTTAACCCCTTCAGATCTTAAACTGTTCAACAATATGCAAATTCTGAATCTTATGAAAAAATCAGCAACACTTAATCAAATCAACAACAATGAAAGATTAGACAATGAACACACATGCACAAGATAACACTACATTTACATGGAAAACCCAAGAAGGGAAAAACCAAGGAGAGAAATCTCTCGATATAGGAATCTTACTACTTACAAAATTTCTTTTTTTTTAAAGGCTCACTACCTAAGGAAGCACATTGCTCCCTGAATATACTTGCAAGCTAAGGTGCACAACATTAGGGCAAGATAAAAAGGACTTGTAGTACTGAGGCACACAACCCTAAGGCAAGATACAAATTACAAGGACCTTCTAAAGAGACTCATTGTTTGATAGCAAGATACATGAAAAAATGAAATTACAACATTTGTCAACAATACACTTTGTTGGCTGATGCATCAAAGTACATCTGATCTTCCTTTTCCACAACTCACTACATCATTCCATACTCACACATCATCATTCTCTCACCTAACTTGCAACTGATTTGTTCTTTATTTATATCCTCTGCAAGATCACAAAACATTAATTAGGTCAACTAGAATAGAAGATAAGCAATAACCTCAACAATTCAGCCACAAAACATAATGTGGTCCTATCTAGGAGATAGAGAGGACCAAAAATAATAATTACAATTTCCAATGTGATCCCAAACAACACAAACACTTCCGCACATCAACCCAAGTTGACAACAAGGAAACATGTAGATGAAGTGTGTAGCACAATACCATTCGGCCTAAAACACAACTTCAATTGAATTCACTCAATGTGGTTCTCAACAGTATAGGTTAGTACCAAAATACATCTTAACACAACCTCAAATTCTAGCATAGACCCCCAAGCACATAGCACAAGTAAGAGAACAAACCCTATCACTAGACATCCACAAATTTCCCAAAAAGCCAACTCAAACACAATACAACACCAAAGAGATCAACCACTGATGTGTGGATCACAAAGAGATGTTCCATGAACATCCAACACCACTTCCAGACACTTATTCACACTTTCATACCACAAACCAAAAAAACATAAAATACTTCATCCCAGATGCACAAAATACACAACCATGGGATGGAACATTAATAATCCAAGTTGTGATAAACACCAACACATGAAAATTGAACTAAAATAATGTGCAAACACTGAGAGAATGTTCACCAAGCCACAAGAGTAGAAACATCAATGTAGACAAATGTCCAGAGTATTTTCTAGACCAGTTTAAACAACCAACAAAATTGCCAATCCACTACAATTTCTAGAAACCTCCTCGATAAAACTATTGACCTGAAAAGATAGGAGTGCAACATCCATAGAGAATAAACTCTAAATCCCAAACCAAAAGACCAAGTCTTCAAAGGAAAAGGAATTCAAAGCATTCTCCCAAACAATTTTCATTGTAACTTCTTGTAGAAAAAACTTTCACCAACATCTGAAGACCAGAACTATCCTGTAGCAACACATACTTCCTCGGGAAAAACAAGAGAGAGCATAAAACATACTAGAGATGATCAAAAACATCTCTCCAACTTCAACATTACTTCTAATCCTCATCTTAATGCTTAGAATCCTCATCTTAATGTTTTTAATCATCATCTTAATGTATCATCATGATATCATCTCTTTTGACAACAACAACAACAACCATATTCAATACATCCCTACTTGTCAACAAATAAGGCATAGCATCCAAACATGAACATATCATCATAGAGTATCAACAACATACAATTGTAAGCACCAATGACAACCCAAAATGAGTGTTCACATCAATTGTAACCAATTCCAAACAACAATCTCACAAACATATGCAACAAACTCCCCAAACATTAACATCAATGACAACCAACTCCAACAATCTCCCCCTTTGGCATCGATGGCAACACACACCTACATATTCTCCCCCTTTGACATCAAGGATAAAGGGCGAATGATCTTTATTAAAACATCAGCACACTATCCCTCTTTGACTTGCAGTACTTCTTCGTTAACCAACTGCACATGCTCCCCTATTAGTAATAACCAGCCAACTACCTACGCCCCTAAGAGATAGCACACATCAATCCAAGAGAAAAGGATGTGACATGACTTTCTCCCCTTAGATAGATGCGCCATCTATGCATCTAGGTAGAAAAAGGAGGGGAAATAACCCCTAACTTCTGCTAGAGATACTCAAAAGTATCCTTTGAAAGCGCCTTAGTGAAGATATTTACAATCTAATCCTTAGTAGGCACATTCTCCAATCTGACTTCTTGCTCTGCAACCTTCTCCCTTAGAAATTGATACTGGATAGAAATATGTTTTTTTCTTGAATGCATCACCGGATTCTTGGAAATGTTAATTATACTAGTATCATCACATTATATGGGAATGGGTTTATCATACACCACCTTTATATCCTCCAAAGTCTACTTCATCTAAAGCACTTGGGTGCAGCAACATGTTGCATCAATATACTTAGCTTTTGTTGAGGATAAGGACACTGAGTCCTGCTTCTTACTAAACCAAGAGACCAATTTGTCTCCTAAGAAAAATACACTTCCATTGGTGCTTCTATGGTCATCCACACATCTTTCCCAATCAACATCAGTATAAGCACTCAAAGAAAATTTATCATCCTTCTTATACCACAAACCATAATATAGAGTTCCCTTCAAATATTTGAATATTCTTTTTACTAATTTCTCATGATTTTTTTTAGGATTAGCTTGATATCTGGCAACCAAACATACTACATGCATAATATCAATTCTAGAAGTAGTTAAGTGCAATAATCCTCCAATTGTAGACCTATAAAAAGTCTAAGAAACCTCAAGAGACTCATTAGTCTTACTCAAGTGACAACCAGTGACCATAGGGGTACTAACAGGTTTGGAATCCTCCATGCCAAACTTCTTCAACATCTCTTTAACATACTTAGCCTGAGAAATAAAGATACCATCATCTAGTTGAAAAATTTGAAGCCTAAGGAAGAAAACTCACCAATCATAGACATCTCAAACTCTTCTTGCATCTCTTTTGTAAACTTCTTACACATATTATCATCTCCACCAAAGATAATGTCATCAACATATATAACAACTATCAAATCTTGTCTTTTATCTTAATGTAAAGATTACTATTTGTAGTACCTTTCTTAAAACCTAACTAAAGTAAGTACTTATTCAACCAAGCATACCAAGACCTAAGAGCTTGCTTAAGTCCATACAACACTTTCTTAAGTTTGCATACCATGTTCAGATCTTCTGATAGCTAGAAACCATCTAGTTGCTCACTATATACTTCTTCCTCTAAATTACCATTCAAGAAGGTTGACTTGACATCCATCTGTTAGACTTTGAAATTCTTGTGAGAAGTAAAGGTAAGAAACATCCTTATTGCCTCCATTATGGCTATTGAAGAAAAAGTCTCCTCAAAATCAATACTTTCAATTTATGAATAACCCTTACATAGTAACCTTGATTTGTTCATCACAACTTCACCATCTTCATTCATCTTTTTCTAGAACACCCAATTTTTTCCTATAACATTCTTATCAATTGGTCTAGGAACCAAATTCCATGTCATATTCTTTTATATCTGATTCAATTATTCTTCCATTTCCTTCAACCAACCTTTATCTTTGCTATCATCAATAAAGTTCTCAAGATCTACCTTTAACAGTAAACAAAAATTCACTTGCTCACTTGCTTTTGTAAACCTTCTCCTAGTCAACACACCTTCATTCTATCTCCAATGATCTGATCTTCATTGAATGGTTCCTTCACATATATTTGTTGAGTCTTAGCAACCTTTTTATGATTCTTTGTTTTTATCTCTTTATCTCTGCCTTCTTCAATGGGAGGTATATTAGATCCAATGCACAAAACCAGTTCTGTGAGATCCTACACGAGTCTCATTCACCAACATTTCAGCTTCAATCATCTTCTTCACAATCTCTTTTGTAGCATCTATAGGCCTTGCTTCTAGCTAAGTAACCAAGGAAAATCCCTTCATCACACCTTCAATTAAACTTTCCAAGGTCTTATTCATCTCTCCCGATGTAGCATCTACTGCCAAAGATCCTGAACTATCTAATAGTGGGAGGCCTTCCATACCATATCTGATAAGGGGTCTCAATGCTATTGACCCTTAATTGTACCCTGTTAAGCAAATAGATGGTGAATGACTTTTCTAATATATATAGGAAAATCCTCTATCACACCTTGACTCAAACTTTCCAAGGTCTTCATCTCTTCTGCTGTAGCATTTGCTGCCAAAGATCCTGAAGTATCTAACAGTAGGAGGCCTTCCATACCATAGATCATAAGGGGTCTTAGTGCTATTGACCCTCAATTGTACTCTGTTAAGCAAATAGACAAGCTTTGTGAATGACTTTCTAATATATAGGAAAATCCCTTCACACCTTCTCAATTTGGGAATCCTTCAAGGTCTATTCATTCTCCCATGTAGCATCTACTGCCAAAGATCCTGAACTATCTAATAGTGGGAGGCCTTCCATACCATATCTGATAAGGGGTCTCAATGCTATTGACCCTTAATTGTACCCTATTAAGCAAATAGACAGTTGTGTGAATGACTTCCTTCTAATATATATCAAGTAAATCAACATCTTTCAACATAGACCTAGCCATCTTTTGCATAGTCTTATTCTCATAAAAATGTAACCCAAGCCATTCTAGAGTAGTCATCAATAAGCAACATGAAATACCTTTCACCTTATTCTTGTAGGTCTGCATAGGTCAGTGTGAATTAGCTCCAATGGCATTGTAGAATAAAACTCCTTGCTCTTGAAATTTGTCTTTGTTTGTTTTCCCATTTGACACTCTTTACATAATGCGTTTGCAAGCTTAGTTATCTTAGGCATATCTCTCACTGCATGAGTAGATTTGATCTTTACCATATTGTCAAAGTTGATGTGTCCCATCCTCTTATGCCACAACCAACATTCACTGGAGTAAGCCAATAAACAAATTATTCCATTTGCCACCTTTAGATGATAGACATTTCCATTTTTCCTAGTACCTTATTCAACTAATCTTTTGGACCCTACTTTCCTGATCTCACAACCTTTGGCATGAAATGCAAGGTTGTACCCTTTACTGCACATTTGACTAACATTAAGGAGATTATACTTCATACCTTTATCATAGAGAACATCCTTAGTCATGTTATTTCCATCAATGGTTATAGCACCCTTTCCAAAAATATGTGTTGCCTCATCACCATCAAACTTGACAGCTCCACCATTACACTTCTTGAGATTGATGAACATTCCCTTGTCACCAATCATATAGTTAGAACAACCACTGTCAATCACCCAAGTATTTTCTTCTTCTTTTTCATGAAAGGTAACCCACACAACCATTGATATTTCATTATCTTTATCATCCTACAAGGTACCATAATTCTTACAATCTCCAATATCACCCTTTTTTTCTTTCATATCCATGAATAGGGTTTCATCATTTGAATCATTGTCCTCATCTTCTAAAGAAAAATTGTTCTCCTTGGAATAGAAGCTTCTTTAAAATTTCTATCTTTTTTTGCTATCTTTTGGTTCTTTAAAAGGACATTAAGAGGAAAAATGATCAATTCTCCCACAATTGAACCACTTGAAAGGTAACTTACCTTTGTATTTGCCAGTGCCTTTCTTCAATATCTCACAAAGTTTGCTTCTATCTCATTAAAGTCATCATTTTGATCAACTGCTTCATCTCCTGCCTTCTTACTGACTTTGAACGTTGCTTCCTTCTTTAGATAATCTTTGTTATATTCTCTCATTTCAAAGGTTGTGAGAGTAGGCAAATATTTTATCTACTGAGTACTTATCCAAGTCCTTAGACTCCTCAATAGCAAATACCTTATGACAATAAGATTTAGGGATCTAGATCACTTAACCTTCTTCATAATCTCATTTTCTTTCACTTCTCCACCAAGACCTCTAATGCTAGTAAAGTTACTTCATCCACCTAAAGCATACAGCCTAATCTTAGCTGGATTTGTTGGAGGGGAATCACGAGGAGTGTAACCATCCTTGATAGACTGCCAAACACCAAACCATAAAGAGTTTAGATGGCCTTCCATTCTTACTTTCTAAAATGCATAATTTGTCCCATCAAACCTAGGACCCTTGTAAGATCCATCATGTGCCATCTTGGACCTTTCCTCAAGCGATTAAGCTTCTTCACAGGAACTTGGCTCTAATACCAATTGTTGAACATACTTGGATACTAAGAGGGGGTGAATCAGTATCTTCAAAAACCTAACCCCTTCAAATCTTAAACAATTTAACAATATGCAAATTTAAAATCTTATAAATGAATCACCAACACTTAATCAAATCAACAACAATGAAAGATAAGACAATGAACACACATGCATGAGATAATATACCATATTTACATGGAAAACCTAAGAAGAGAAAAACCACTAAGATAAGTCTCTCAAAATAGGAAGCTCATTGCTTATAGAATTATAATTTATTTCAAGGCTCACTGCTTAAGGAAGCACACTGCTCCCTAAATGGACTTGCAAGCTAAGGTGCACAACCTTAGGGAAAGACACAAAGGACTTGCAATACTAAGGTGCACAACCCCATGGTAAAATACAAATTACAGTGATCTATTGAAGAGACTTGTTGTTTGATAGGAGGATGCGTGAAAATATGAAATTATAAGATGTGTCAACAATACACTCTATTGATTGAGGCATTAAAGAACATCTAATCTTCCTTTTCCAAAAATCATTGCATCATTCCATATTCACACATCACCATTCTCTCACCTAATTTTCAATTGATTTGTTATTTCATTTATATCCTCCACAAGATCATAAAACACCAATTAGGTCGGCTAGAATAGAAGATAAGCAATAACCTCAACAAGTCGGCCACAAAACATAATGTGGTTGTATCCAAGAGATAGAGAGGACCAAAAACAAATTACTACAATTTCCAATGTGATCCCAAACAACACACATGTTTACACACATCAACCCAAGTTGGAAATACGAAAACGTGTAGATGAAGCCTGTAACACATTACTAGTTGGCCCAAAAACATAACTTCAACTGAATTTACTTGTAGAGAAGGGGGACCCACCACCCTGAGAATCCAAGTCACAAGAGAGTCCTAACTAAAAGGCTGCCCTAAAATACCTCGAGTTTGCTAAGAAAATTGAAAGGGGTAAGGTACTGAGGCTAAAAAGGAAGGATAGACATGTCCTATCGCTTTCCTTTTGCTAAAATTGAATGTTTACAAGGTCAGAAGAGCTAGTTTCTAAGGTTTGGTCTGCTGCCTAGACAACTCATTATATGAGGATGATAGCACAAATCTCATACTCCAATGCAGTGCACTGGTGTCTCAAGGATGTGTTGGCATCTATACAGATAGAAGGTCCATAAAGTAATCTGAAACATGAGAAAACCTACTAATTGTCTAAATGCTAGATGTTTTATGCTACGACAAAATGCTAGAAAACACATAATTGAAAAACATAAGAAAAGGAATGTTGTAACTAAATTATGCTAAAATAGACAAAGGGAAGGTGACAAATTAGACCTATCCTCCTACGAATTGAATCCTCAAGTAGCTCCAAGCACATGCACCTACACATACAAAGATAGAAAATGTTGGGGTTGTGTTTAGAGGATTGCCTCAATCAGTCCCCTGCTTCAATGTTCCCACCCCCACGGACAACCAAATAGCCACAAAGTACATAAAATGATAAAGATATAAAAAGGAAAAGTTCCAACAACAAGTATGCTATGTAGTAAACAAAATGATGCAAAGAACAAATAGTAATGGACAATATCACCTTCACAACTATGAGTGCTCAAGGAAAGTAGTGGAAGGGGAAAGCTCATGAATCCTCCAACAACACCGTTGTCATGAAAAATGTGGTGTAGAAGCTATGGACAACAACTTGCAACCAAGAAAATCAAAGCTTAAGAGTCAAAGAATGGAGCTAACAGTGACATGAAGAAGTTTGAGACCGGAGAAGAGTGTTCAAAAGTTCAAGAGATTTCAAGAAGAAGGAATGATTGAGAAGTTAGAGCATTTTAATGGAAAAAGGGAGATAAAAGATTCATTTTTTGTTTGGTCAAGGAGGCAAGAGACGTTATACTTTTCCACCAATGGAGAAACATAATGCCTCTACAAATTCCAAAGGCGGGAATCCTATTAGGATGATAGCATGACACATGAACGTCTGTGTAGCACACGCATCCCTAATAGAGATTCATCCATTGACGTGAAAATATGTGGCCAGGTGGATGAATCGATGTAGCGGGAGTGGAATTGCATCATCATATTTAAATTTTATAAGGTAGGGGTGATGAAATGGGGAATTTGCATAGGGGTGAAAATTCACTTCATTACATTACTTTAAAATGTGGTTCTCAACAAGATAGGTCACTACCCAAATACATCTAACACAACCTCAAATGTTGGAACAGACCCCTAAGCACATAACGCAAGCAAGAGAACAAGCCCTATCAGCCACACATCCACAAATTTCCCAAAAAGCTAACTCAAACACAATGCAACACCAAAGAGATCAACCACTAATGTGTGGATCACAAAGAGATACATTCCATGAACATCCAACAACACTTCTAGACACTTCTTTCACACTATCATGAAACAAATAGCCATCGCAAACCAAACATATATAGAATACTTCATCCTAGATGCAAATAATACACAACCATGCGATGGAACATTAATAAGCCAACTTGTGGTAAACACCAACACATAAAGTTGAATTGAAATTCTACACAAACACTCAAAGCATGTTCACCAAGCCAGGAGTAGAAACATCAATGCAGAGAAATGTTGAGCATTTTTTGGACCAATTCAGACAACCAACCAAACTGCCAACCTGCTGCAATTACTAGAAACCTCCTCAGCAAAATTGGTGACCTGAAAAGATAGGAGTGCAACATCCACATACCATAAACATTGAATCCCAAACCACAAGACCAAGTATTCAAAGGTGGAGGAATGCAGTTCATTCTCCCAAATATTCTTCAATGAAACTTCTTGTAGCAAAAACTTTCACCAACATCCGAAGACTAGAACTACCTTGTAGCAACACATACTTCCTTGAGAACAATACCTGCATACAACATACTAGAGACCATCAACAATATCTCTTCAACTTCAACACTACTTCCAATCCTCATCTTAATGTATCATCATGATATCATCTTTTCTGACAACAACAACAACAACCATACTCAATACATCTCTACTTGTCATCAAACAGGGCATGACATCCAACCATGAACATATCATCATAGAGTATCAACAACATACAACTGTAAGCACCAATGACAACCCAAACTAAGTATAGACACAAACATCAATGAAAACACAAACTGGGTGTTCACATCAAAGGTAACCAATGTTAGACAACAATCTCACAAACATATGCAACAATCTCCCCAAGTGTTGACATCAATGAAAACCAATACCAACACCCTGCACACCTTCCAACTGGAAGTGGCCCTACCCTTCACGAAGAGTATAGACTAAGGAACCCACAAGTTTTTCATATAAGTCTCTAGTGTTGTGTCCTATATTTACCAATTGACCATACAACTATAGGCATCTCTAACTAAGTATGACCAATCTAACTAGTTATGCAATCTAGATCACAGTGAACCGACTAATACAAGTAGAGACCTTTGCATTACTTTGAACAAAGTTTTGAAAATATTTCAATCACTTCCTTAAAAAGTGGAGTCACATGTTCACACACCTCTACCTCAACTTGGAAACCATCAAGACCTAAGGTTTAACTCAAATTGATTGTTTGACCAACTAGTTTGACTTTTCAAAAAGTTACTCAATCATAATGTAATGACTCACTAAGTCGATAAACGACTAGGTTGGTTAAGCTTTTCTAGCTTTGAACACCCATGTTACATTCTCATAACAATTTTGGTCTTGGCAACCGCCACTTGTCCAAATACTCAAATTGAACCATGAGAGTGAACTACTCTCCTATTTTTATGTACGTTTGGTTAATAATGATGACACAATGTAATCGAATCAAGACACTTGGTCTCATCTATAAGGTAATTAATACATGTCAAATAAGTACAATATTATTAATATTAAACATAATTAGAATATCACTTCTTCTTAATTTTTCAGACTTTTCATTGTTCTACCTTATGGGTTTGTTTTTCAAGAAGATCATAACAATTCTGATTAATCACGATATCAAAATATTGTGTAATTTTATTCAAAGTAAAGCTATGTTTGAGCATTGAATATTCTTCAATAAACCAACTTATAAATTTGTCTTTAATTAAATAACTCAGTTTGAGATATCATCCTGCTTGTCTCACATTTAAATAATTGTATTTCGTAAAATATTCATTATATAAAGTTTTATAAATATTCAAATATAAAACTGAAAATAATCTCAATCCAAGAAAATGAAATAAATTGATCATTTTAACACAACAAATTATCTTTCTAATTTTCTACTCATTTTGAAATGGAAAAGAATCGTTTTTAATTCTTGTTTCAAACTGGAAAAATAAACTATTTTCCCTCTATTTTAATTTGGTTTATTCTTCAACTAGAAAACCAAAATCCCTCTTTTAAATATGGACAATAATAAAATGCAAACTAATAATTACACACAGATAATGATCATGAAAACATGCCTATAAAATCTTTGTGCTTTTGCACTTTTAAAATCTCTGCCCAAAGCTCAGTCGAACAACTCCAAGACTTTAGATTGCTACTGATGGAAAACTAATTTTCTTATGAACTTCTTCACTACAAAACTAAGTTTAAACTCTCTATTCAAACTTGAGAGATGCTAGCAATATAATGTAGATACAAAAATGTGGCAGTCTGAAATATTCTAACTTTCCTTCTCAGACCTGCACAAAGCAAAATCTATATTCCTTTCCCCCTTCGAATACTAAACTCACATTGGCAATGGTTACCAAATGGTATTAACATAGTCGTAGCACCCCTCTAACAGAGTTGTGCCCACACAATGAGGAAGAATAACAATAATTCACGAAGTATTCGCAGGGGACATGTACCCACGGGGACTAGTCTCGTTTCATCTTGTTCTATATCTAAGATATGGACTGTTGGACTGCTGGACCACTGGATTAGGCCGCAGAGACACCCCTGTTGTATAAAAAAAAACAATAGAATATAATTCACATGTCTGTCGCCTCACAGTTGTTGCTCTTCCCTTTATTCTCCAAAATCCAATAAACCAAAATGACAAAAGATATCTCTCTTGTAAACTCGTCGTTCTTCTCTGTCTTTCCCTCTTAGAGAACTGAGAGAAAATAAAATCAGATATCAAAAGCTCTTTGTTTCTTTTACTTCAGTCGCTCCTTTCCAAACTTATCATGTACTAAGAAAGTAATCCAGTTCAAAAACCATGCCACTTCTCTCTCACTGTCTCGCCCAACAAGGAATAATGTTTTAATGAAAATGCTTTTCTTTGTTACATACCTATGACCTTACTTCCACTGTTGGAATTGAATGCTAACCAAAAACTTAAAAGTTTATCGCCCAAATTATAATAAATTACATGCTAATAATAGAGTTTTCGCCCTCCAAAATGAGGCTCGGGCATAACTTCATATGCCACAATTTTGAAGTTGTGTTTAAAGCATTAAATGACAGTTACAAATATGCATTCAATTTCAGTTTGAATTGCCACTTAGTGGCTATTATTATGCAAGGTAAAAAGATACCTCTCTTATGGAATTTGAACTGCCACAACACTATGGCTTTCATGCCATTTAAATTACCTTTATTTAAGCTTTTATACATGCCTTCGTTTGAGGCTAATATGCCTCATGAAGTGTAGATTGAAAACAAATTTAAATTATTTGATGCATTAGCATGATGATTACTAAATATAATCTAACATATTATATATAATATATATCTATTTATATATCATATTTTATCAACACTATACACACATATATACATATATATATCAATATTAATCAATATTGTATATCGTTTATACATACCCATATATATACATACATACATACACACATACATACATAGTTATCAATTAACCTAATTTCATAATAAGATCAATCTATCTTGTTTTGCATTCAAGATTAGCTAATCAATTAACGCTGTAATTCATAACATTAAACATTTTATTTTCTCTTTCAAAAAGAATGCCAATACTCGACTAGGTTAAACTTAACCTAACAACTTGATTTGAAACAACTAATTTTTTGACATTTAACACACAAATTGACTCGATGATAGGATTAGGGTAGACCTACGTGAGTGTGTGAGAAAACTCAAATGATATAACTTGTTTTGTTCAGAAGTCTATATTCTTTTCTCTGATGATACTCTCCCTCTCCTTCTGGAGGACAAGAAAAATGTCCTTGCATGCATTTCACTTATAAATCATTCAAATAGTTAGTTGTTATAAATCACAACATCATTGGGGCGGTGGGCCTAGCTCAATTGGCTAAAGCATCATGTTGTGCAGGCAAGAGGTCACGAGGTCTAGTCTCCCCACAATCCATGTGGTACCGGAGGGCATGTCGTGCCATCACCGGTCACGTGAAAATTTTTTACCAGATGCACTACAGTTTATAGGGGGATGGATACCCGACCGATTCCCACAGTCTAAAAAAAAATACATCATCATTACCTTGATTCAATAACATATAATCATCAAAATTCAAATACATTTCATGGAATCTAATCTCATCATAATATTAAATAACATAAATTCATCATCAAGTTTCAAAATGCATAAACAATTATTATGAATATAAAATAGGATATCTAGAAGCCACTTAATATATAAATAATGACATAGATGATTCATTTAAAACAAATGTGATCTATACAAAAAATTCTATCATATCCTTATACTTGGACTATGAATTAAGAAGAAGCAACAATAATGTAGATTCAATAAAACACAATTCATTTCTTATTAAAATCACACTTTTTAAGGGTAATATTCAAGAAACATAATTCATGATGGTAGTACACATAGATCAAATTATTAGGAAAATAGTAAATAATAAATAATAAATGTATGCATATACAAATTAGAATAGTAGTTGGAAAATAATTAGTTGTAGATAAGATGAGATAACATATGTTTTTTTATATATATTAAAAAGGTTGTAAGGGGCCAACCCCAAATCTACATTTGCAATGAATTAGTCCCATGTCAAATGACAAGAAAAATAGGAAGATTTAAAAAAATAGACCTTATTCCCACATTACTGAAAACTTCTTCATCACTTAGTATCTTTAATCCTCTATGTTGTCCATTGTCTCCACACCTCCACTAGCCACGGTCAAGAGTGCCAACATCACCTCCGCTCTGAGTGCTCTATGAGCAACGGTCAATTCCTTCATAAAGGTAATGCAACCTATCACCTTGGTTGCCCTTGTTGCCTTGTCCTCGTCCCCACTCTAAATGAGGTATGGTACCCATCCAATGATCACCATCCCCAAATAATGCTCCATCCTCTCACTCCAACTTGCTTTGAATAATCTATGCATTAGCCATTTGACAAAATCCTTGCTCTCACGGGCTTGAAACAACCAAGCCATGAAGATGGAGGATATATCAAAGTCACGTGATAATGGCAAGAGGAAATGAGCACCTTTGTTCCCATAATCTATTTCACTATTTCTAGAATGTCAATATCTTTTGTGTTAAAGACCCTCTAAAGCCTCTTGTCTAAGACTACTCCTCTAAAGGCCATTTTCCTCTCCTTCACTCCTAGATTGATTATTGTCTCCATCTTCCAATGATGTTGCAGATTGTAAGCCAAGGGGGTGTTGTTTTAAACATCCTCAATCATCCTTCACCACCAGCAGTAGATACCTCACTAATACTGCATTTATTGCTCACGATTGATGGAGTCCCCAAATTATCCTCCCTATTGTCCTCCACATGAATTAACCCGTTTTCTTTAACTCCCCTCCAACCCATGCACATTATTACAATCAATCACTATTTTGGGTGGATTATCTACTTCAGGGTGATCCCACAATAGTGGTTTACAATTTTTGGCCAAATTGGACACTGAAATTATTATTTTTAACTAAATCTTCACATTCAAGAACCTATAGCGGCTAAACCGTGTGGAATTTGAAGATGATGCAAACTAGAGTCTCATCACATTTTGTTTGTAGATTCTAAAAAAAAAAAATTCAAAATTTTTGGAATCAGATTGCACTTCTTTAAATCCATCTCCCACAAAAACTGGTTTTTTAGAAAACAACATTTTTAAAAAAGTGACACACACCATATAACACATAACTTCCTTTCCATGAAGGATAAAATTCTAATTCTTTCAAATTTAGATTTGTAACTCTGATATCTAGTGCTTCCACTTGGTTAGATAGTTTTTTATTGAATATTTTTTCTTTAATCAAGTTTCGAAGTCAAACCAATTACAATTCAAACATACCATGATCGTATAATGTGTAACTTTTTTTGTATATATCAAAATTGATTTTTTTTGTTGGATCAAGGACTTCAATATCTGGTGCACTCATATTTTTCAATTTTTTTTTGATAATTTGCTATTTTTCCACATGTGTAGAATAGAGACCTTCATTTTCGATGAAAAACCTATGTTTAATAAAACTAAAAAAACAAATACATAATAAAACCAAAACATATTAAAATTATATTCATTGGATAGCTCATTCTAAGGATACCTGATTCCAGTTGGGTTTGTGAATACTCCTCCATTTTCATCCTCAACCCGACCTTCGAAGCGTAAAAATTTAGGTTTTTTATGTTTTAGGGGGAGAATGAGGAATAAGGGGGGTTCGCTCGAACCAGGGTTCATTTGAACCTCCTTCATTATGCATTTTTCTTTTATTTTTGGGCGGGAAATGTGGGCCCAAAATTAATGGGTTCACTTGAACCCTAGTTCGGGCAAACCCCTTTTGGGTTCGATCGAACTTGTAGGTTCAAGTGAGCCCCTAAAACTATTTTTTTTTCACATGGGATAATTTTTTCTTAGTTTTCCTTCCTCCATAAAATTGTGAACCACCATTGTGGCTTCACCCTTCACATTACCTTCGATATATGCATTACCCAAAAGTCTCCAAATCTATCTAAATTTTTTAAAACGGCTTAATAATTTATCTAATTTTTATTTTAGAGTTGAACCTGTGGATTACATTAATTTTGATCAAAGAATCTCCCTCGAGAAATATATTATTTAAGCCCAAATTATTGCATAGGTTAGTCCCATGTCAAGCTACATGCATTTTTTCCTCGTTGTTGGTGTTGATTCCCAATCGTATACAACGGGATTATGTCCCCCGGTTCTGTAATTATGCCCACTAGTTTTGGCTCCATGGCCTCTTCTTCCTTCCTAACCTTGATATACATCACACCCCATCAGCTAGTTACCCCTCACACCATCAAAAATTCACTTTGACCTAACCCCTCATTCAAGGCATGTCATTTTACATCTCTCCCAGATTCACGACTAACTGGTCCTAACAAACCCCATAAAATAGGGAATGAGAGAATATATGTTGAAAACCTAGCATAGCAAACACATTTCATATTATGAAAAATTCTAGTCATTTTTTAAGAATTTAGAAATTCAATCTTCATATAGTTTCTTTAGATAAGATAACATCAGTATAAAAGTAGCCTCAAACCCTAGACTTTAAGTTCGGGGAATAAATATAGAACAAATAAACTAGTTACTTTTACTAGAGAAAGGACAATTAACTCACAAGCATTTATTCATTCAGAATTTATTTGAAAGTTACATCTGAACTCCACTATTGAATTTGCTCATTTTAATATGAAATTTTAACCAAATATATTAGCTAATTGAAATTCCACCTTGATTGGATATAAATTAGTTAGTAAATATTAATAGTGTAGCTAAGTTCCACCTCAATAAGCAAATAGTGAAATTAATCAATTGTATTGAATAAGTTTGTCAGGTATTAAATGATAATAGTTATTTTAATATTATAAAAATTCATTCATAAATATGTAACTTAGAATTATTCAATTACTGAATAGTTCTTTTATTATGTAATGTTATCTTAAATTTTATCTCATCAAACAATATAGTAGTCTAGACATAATGACTTATTTTGATGTGTAATTAGTTTCAACTATTTTTTAAGTTCTCTTTTATATTTTTAGTTTTTTTTTATAATAAAAGGGGTAAAAGCTTTATTGAAATTCAAAAAAGAGCATTACAACAAAGCAAAGGGTCTAAGCCCCAAGAAACCAAAAGATACAATTAGATAAAGAAAGAACCAACATGATTCATCACCAATTGCATCTCCATCCTCTACAATAATCCTTTCCAAATCATGGCGGAGCTCCTGGGAAATTTTCTCCCACCCCTCAATCTTCTAGCCATCGAGATGCTTTGAAGCCCATTTCGCCAAGCAATCTGCTACCATGTTCCACTCCCTCGGAATATAGACAAAAGAAACCACCTCCATCAAGGAACTAATCTGTAGAATCTGTTGTGCCATCCTAGCCAACTGCCAACTAACATCAACCACCTTCTGAGCACGAAGAAAATTAACCAAAACCTATGAGTCATACTCATAAATAACCTTTCTCCACCTCAAAGCATAGGCACATTCAAGGGTGGATAAGATTGCTAGACCTTCCATAAGGTTGACAGTCTACATCCCTTCATAAATAGAGAAGAATAAAACCATGATTCCTGAAAAATCCCTACCAACTCCCCCAATTCCAGTAGGCCCAAGATTTTCCCTTGAGGACCCATCAGTATTAATCTTAAGAATTCCAACAAGAGGGGGAAGCCATTTACCCACTCTCATGACTTTCTTTTTCACCTGCCTTCCCCTTTGGACACAAGCTAAAGCCAAAGACATCTCATGAAATCCCAATCTCTCCACCTTCTTAGCATCCTCTTTCTCCAAGGGATACGCCACCTCACACTTCGCTTCCAGCATCTCCCAAACCATACCCATAATTCTCTACCAAATCTATTGAATAACCATCTTTTCACCTTAGAAGATTCTACGATTCCGCTCTAGCCAAATTTGTTAGAGAATGAAAGTAGGCCCAACATACCACATGTCTTGTAAGAAAGAGGCCATAGCGGGAGGTCTACCTAGACTACTCTAGAAATCCACTAGGGAGGAGGCATGAACACAAGGATTTTTCCAAACTTCCCACCAAAAATGCCACAACCTCGGGGCAAAGGGGCATCAAAAAAACAAATGAGCAAAATCCTCCTCCCCAATCCCACACATAACATACATGGATGGGCCCTGAAATCCCCTCTTCTAAATATTGTCCCAAGTCAAGCACTTGTTCCAGGCCAAAGTCCAAATGAAACAGTTACACTTTGGCCAAGAAAACTTATTCCAAACTCTCTTCCACCTTTGAACCTCCACCCCATCCAACTTGTGAGATAAAAGCACCTGATAACCAGAGCAACAGTAAAAACACCCTTAGGGTTGGGAGACCAAGATAAAACATCTCCATCCAGGAGGGAGCTACAACTCTTGCTAGAAAGGATGCTTCGCAATTCCGTGCACTGCTCCTCCAAACCAACCATAGGCCACTCCTCAGGATTCTTCCACCTAGCCATCATCAACTGACCATGAGAGGACACATACTTAAAGTCTCTCACCCTATCCCAATCAGCCTCAATGAATTGTTGACAAAGGGGCAACAAGTTAGGAAATTGTGAAACAAGGGGAGGAAAACCATCCCAAGAATCAAACCAAAAGTGAGCCTCTAACCCACTTTTTCAAATCCAAAATAAGCCATCCTTGATGAGAGCATCGTCGTTCTTGAGCATACCCCAAATCACAGATCATTTCCCCACCAAGGGATAGCATGGAATATCCATATGAGGGATCCTTGAGAAATATTTATGTGATAAAATCCTAGCCCAAGTTTGATCCTACTCCACACACCACCTCCAATACAAATTAGCAGCAAGCGCAATCCCAGACAAAGATGACTACCTTAATCCAAGACCACCATATTGCTCGGGCTACACATAAGCTCCCATCTAACCAAACTCCATTTGGAGGACAATAAATTACCTGCCCATAAAAACTGTCTAGCTAAAGCATCCAGTTCCTGAACAAAACCAATCGGGGCCACCTGGAGCATACATTTGTAAATGGGGAGATCCTGAACCACAGATTTGATTACTAGAACTCGACCAGCAAAAGACAACCATCTATGGGTCCAATGGTTAACCTTTGTCCGAAACTTATCCAGAATATTCTGACATGATTCCTTGGGCATCCTTTTGACAGAGATAGGAATACCGAGATAGGTCAAAAGAAGGGACCCAACCTAAAACCTCAAGATATTGGCCATCCTCCTCTGGATAGGACTAGGAGTATTGAAGAAGAAGATGCAGGACTTATCTTCATTAATCAACTAACCCAAGGCAATCAAATAAACATCCAACATAGCACGCAAGATAGTAGCCTCCCTAATTGTAGCCATACCCATTAGTGCAGTATCATCCACAAACTACAAATGAGACTATGGGGGAATATTACCTCCCCATCGTCACCCCTGAATGAGACCCCTCTCAACATTCCTTCTCAACAATCTACCCAAACCTTCAACAAGAAGCAAAAATAGATATAGAGATAACGGGTCGCCCTGACGTAGTCCCCTAGAGGCACCAAAAAGCTCTAAGGGCTCACCATTAATTAAAATAGAGAAGGATACTAAAGTAACACAACTCATGACCCATTGAATCCACTCATCCCCAAAACCAAAAGCACCAAGAATCTTCCAAAGGAAGGACCATCGAACTCTATCATATGCCTAAAGACTTGCCATGTCCAACTTAATGAACATTGCCTTATCATTGGAAATGGCCATGGAATGAATGGTCTCCGTGGCTATAACCACCCCATCCAGGATTTGTTTTCTAGCCACAAAACTACTTTACTCCTTAGAAATCAACACTTTAAGCCATTTTTTCAGCCTATCCACAATAATTTTAGAGATAATTTTGTAAATCACATTACAAAGAGAAATGGGTCTAAATTGGCTTATCCTGTCCACCCCATCACATTTGGGGATGAGATCTAGGAAGGTAGAATTCAAAGCCCGTAACATCTACTTATTCGTCTAATATTCCTAGACAACCGCTAATAATTCCAACTTGATAATATCCTAGAATTCTTGAAAGAACTCCACCGGAAATCCATTAGGGCCAGGAGCTTTCCCTTTCTTCATCTGGGACACCGTGCTCTCGAGCTCTTCGATTGAGATATCACCCATAAGATGCTTGTTCATCTCCATAGTAACCAAAGAAGGGATGCAAGACAAAACTTGGGCCTCCTTGTCAACAACCCCGTGAGAATCCTCCTTGAATAAGGAAATAAAATACTGCACAACTTCACATGAAATATCCTTAAACGAGGAAAGATGCTCACTAGTTTCATTTACAAGAATAGAAATTGAATTCCCATGTCACCTGGCTTTGACTAAATTGAAGAAGGCCATATTTTTGTCTCCCTCTTGAAGCCATTCAATTTGTGCCTTATGTTTCCAATATAATTCCTCCCGCAATTCACACTCCTCCAACACTTTCAATGCATTGGCCTCCTCTTGAAGTAAATTAGTAGTCACACCATCCTCCCTGATCACCCTCATAATACTATTTAGCTTAGCTTGGGAAGAAACCTTTGCATGGAAAATGTTCCCAAAGCACTTCCGGTTCCAATGCTTAAGCTGATATTTGACAAATTGGAGAAGCTTAGAAAAATTATACATTGTCGTGCCATAAGTGGGTCTACCATGTCTCCACCATTCGGCCACATAGTCATGAAGAGAGGGCTCATGTAGCCACATAATATGGAACTTGAAAGGGGGCAAACGAGACACACAAACTAAAGAGACAACAAGCTTGATAGGCCAATGGTTGGATCCCCTCCAATCCAAAATTTTCAAGCTAGAAGACCACAATCAACCAACCCAAGAGTAGGACACCAAAAACTGGTCAAGTCTTTCAGAGATCCAATTATCCCCAATCCTTTGATTGTTCCAAGTGAAATTACCATTAGTAGGCTTTACATCAACAAGATTCAAAGCAAAAATGTTATCCTAAAGAAGTAGTGCAGAAGGCTCCAACCTTGCAATACCACACTGCTTCTCAGCCAACTCAGAAATAGCATTAAAGTCACCAGCCATAATCCATGGATGAAAAGACACCATACTCTGGACAAATCTAATATAAGCCCACAAAAGTTGCTTACCTTGAAACTCTTTTACATTCTTAGTTAGAATATACAAACAATTTAGAGTTTTTTTCCATTTTCTAGATTAGTCAAATAAACCTAAACAAGATTGAAAACACAACTCATTGTGTTTGGTAATAATGGTGCATAGATGGTTCATGTTTATGAGTAGTATCATCATGCTTGAACTACTACACTTTAGCCTAATATAGTTGCAACAACAACGTTTGTGGTATCATCCCTATAAATGGCCAAGGAGAAATCAAGGACATCTTGTTGATTAAAATTCAAGGAAAATAGTAATCTTCATTGGATTACAAACTAATAAAGATAAATTAAATAAATGAATTGATGCTAGATCTTGAATTGAGAAAATCATCACCATGATATAAATTCATAGGGGAGCAAATCCAACCTCATCAAAGAATTAGAAACTTCATCTATAATTTTAAAGGGGAACATAACTATCATCCCATAGTTTCACATGCAAAGGAACTAACGATATCTAAAAAGGATTTATTTTGATAGGACTGGGCAATAGATCAAATTAGTAAACAAATATTGAACTCGTACTAACTAAATAATTTTAATTTTAAATGCTTCCTTTAGTGGGTAGTACTCAAAGATAAATTATCTAGGGAAAAGGGCCCTAGAAAGCATTGCATACCCACAAAAATATTTTTCATCAAAGATAGTTTGGAAAATATAACTACATATATATTATACCTTGATCTTCATTTGGAAGTGGTGTACAATGTAAATAGCCTAGTGAACAAAGGAGGTTTCCAATATGTAGGTATTTAGGAATGGGGTTGGTGAAGTATCTAAGAAGGGTATATTATCAACTTAAAACATGTATTTTATTGTTTTGTTCAAGAGAATCACTCAATAGAACCTAAGGGTGTGTTAGAATTGGCTATGGCTGCCAAGATCTTAAGGAAAAATGGAAAGAACAAAGAGAGAATATGAATATGAAAAAAATAAATTGTATTCTTATCAATTATGATTCAATGATATAAAAAATGTAGTAGAAACCCCTTGGTTATATA
>VDFB02064940.1:0-54668 GCA_007258455.2 Sequoia sempervirens | reverse complement strand
GATTGGTAAAAATCGAGAAAAAAAATTGTATGCAATTTAGGGCAGGACATTATAGTGGTATCAGAGCAGTAGATTCTGCCATCTAGTGGGTTCTAGTACGAAATGTTCATAGCAGAATTTTTTTGATTAGTTAGTGGATTCTAGCTGCTTGCTTACTCATTTTTCAGTTAGTGTCCAGCTTTCATCTTCCTTTGAAGTTCAGTATGTCGGGCATTTCAGCGGAGATGATGAATTCCATGCAAGAAATTATGACAAAATTAATGCAAAGTTTTGAAAAATATGATAAAGCTTTAACGAAATTATTAGAGCATTCAGAAGAGATAGACACTCATTGCAGATGAAAAAAAAGCAAAAACTAAAGGAAAGGAATCTTTCTATATAGGTTAAAAATGTAAATTTTAATGATCAGATTGTATGCACAGAAATTAATTCAAATCAGACACAAACAACACAGCAGATACCTTGGGAAAACCCTCCTCTTGAGGGAGAAAAACCCAGCAACAATATATCACTTATATATTATTCAAGAAACAACACTATCTTGTACAATAAGGCCAAACTCAAGGCCAAGTAAGTACACCAACTCTAGATGCAAAGTACAGATTACAATCTGCTCTTTATGTATATCAAAAACTGCTCTTAAAGAACTTTGACCTGCTCTTGAAAGAAATCGTACTTGGAGAAATTCGCAATCTGCTCTTAAGATATAATTCGCACTTGAGTATATGAATGAATCGAACTTGCTTGATGTAGCAAAGAGAAGAATTGATCTTGCATTTATACATTGCTATGTGAGAGGTCGCACCTCCTCAAGAACAAAGTCGGCCTCAAGAATAAATTACAAATTGAATAAATCAATTAACAAGTCGGCCAAGATAAATATAATATTTACTAATTTAGGAGTCGGCCATCAATGAAGCTCTTCATAGATAATCGCGCCAAGATATAAAAGATTGGCCACTTCATAAAATCGTGTATAATAATTAAATAGACAATGTCTATCATTTAATTATTATCTCCATGTAATCTGGCTGGAAGGATTCGCCTGAAGCTGTAATTATCATCAACACTCCCTCTCAGCTAGGGAGAGAACTTCCAGCTACACAAGACATATCACCTCAACGTGATGTCTACCACATTGGCTACAACCAAATGTGAAAAGAAGAATATCACCTCATCGTGATATTAGATATCGCCTCAACACGATATCAACCATGATGGCTACAACCATACTATGGTAAGTACAAGTGTTCATCACTTGCGTGATGTTGTCACCTCAACGTGACTTTCACCATGACTCTCTCAGAGGGTGAAACACAAGTACAAAATATGTCATGGAGTCTCACACATGACATCCACCACGACTCAGCTCAGAGGGTGGAAACAAGGGCTTTCACCTCAAATCTCAAAGAGAAATGCATTAACAATGGCTTGCACCTCAAATTCCTCCGTCTCAGAGAAAAATGCATTAACAAGGGATTTCACCTCGAACTTCTCTCATAGAGAAGAACTTGTTAATAGGCTCACTGATACTAAGACTCTTTCTTAGTCAAGGTTGGATTCTCCACCATACCAAGCTTATCTCGAAAGTACACAAACTTTATCCTGGAGAGAGGCTTGGTGAGAATATTTGCCGTTTGCTTATCAGTGCTAATGTACCTCAACTGTACAGCCTTCCGCAGTACCATGTCTCTAATATAGTGGTACTTGATCTCAACGTGCTTGGTTCTGTCATGGAACACAGGATTGACAGAAAGCTTCACACAACTCGATATCACAATGAATGATAGTAGGCTCCATTGATTGTCCAAACAAGCCTCGCAGAAGGGAGCTTTACGAAGCCACACCGCTTCCCCGAAGGCCATACAAGCTGCTGCAATATAATTTTGTCGGCCAGACTCAATGTTGGCCAGATGACTGCCTCCGCCGCACTGTGAAATCATAGCGAACTCCAAACCGGAAGCAACAAACCAGAGGTGCTCTTCCTCGACCAGGACACACCGCCCAATCGCACTTGTATATAGCTATGTAAATTCCAAGTTCCAGACCAAGTATACCTCAATCCATATCCAACTGTGCCACGCAAGTATCTCAGGATATGTTTAGCTGCAACAAGATGTATCTGTCTCAGATCACACATAAACCGGCTAAGTGCACTCACTGCATAGCAAATGTCAGGTCTAGTGTTAACTAGATACATCAAGGATCCAATCAGCTGTCTGTACAATGTAGGATCCACCAAATCTGAACTAGCTGCAGCCTCCTTCAATTTATGTAGATTGGTCTCCATAGGTGTAGACATGGATTTGCAATCCATCATGCCAAATCTCTTGAGTATATCAATGGTGTACCTCCCTTGACTTAGTATCATTCCATCTGGTTTCTCGCACTTCTAAGCCAAGGAAGCAATGCATGAGCCCAAGGTCCTTCATCTCAAATTCAAGTCAACTCCTTCACACTCAAGAATCGTGTGATCTTCTCCAAGAAGGATCAAATCACAACATATAAAACCAAAATTAATGCATCACCACATTGATTACCTTGAAGTAGAGGATTTGAATCAAAGATCATTCTTCAAGAAGCCCAAACTTGACAGGTACCGATCAATCCTTTCGTACCATGCACGAGGAGTCCGCTTAAGACCATACAAGGCCTTCTTCAATTTGCAAACATGTGACTCCTTCCCATGAACCTCAAATCCATCAGGTTGCTCTATATAAACCTCTTCCTCAATCACTCCATTGAGAAAGGCTGTCTTCACGTCCATCTGGTGAATCTTCCATCCTCTAGATGCAGCAATAGCAATGATGGTTAGCAATGATGGTTTTGACAGAAGTATAGCGAGCAACAGGAGCAAATGTTTCTTCATAATCAACTCCCTCTTTCTGAGAGAACCCACGAGCCATAAATCTTGCTTTGTACTTCTCAATGCTTCCATCTGTGACATGCTTAATCTTGAATAGCCATTTAGAAGATGCCAAAAAGACCTGGTCTAGGAACAATGTCCCAAACATCATTCTTAGAATTAGTGATACTCCTCTGTCATAGCATCTTTCCAAACGATGACTAGATGCTTCCTCAACACAAGTAGGCTCGGATTCTATAATCTGACTCATCAAGGCAACATAACTGGAGAACTTATGTGGCCTTTTGCTTTCTCTGAATGTGCCTCTAGGAGCTCAAAATTTTCAGCCTCTTGCATAGGGCGACGCCCATATAGGTCTCTTTCTCCCAATAACAATGTCAGTAGGCCCATCAATAGGTTCCAAGGGTTCAACAGAATCAATATCTTCTTTTGGTTCTGAAGTCTCCCTCTGAATCTCAGGAGTATGGTCAACTTCCATATCCTGAGGAGACTCTTCATTATCAATCTCCATATGAATCCCCCTGGATCTCCTGAATGCAACATCTTCCTCGAATGTGACATCCCTACTAATCTCGATCAACTTCTGACCTGGAATGTATATTCTGTAGGCTTTTGATGTCTCACTGTAGCCCACAAATATTCCCTTCTTGCCAGAAGGCTCCAACTTGGTTCTCTTTTCCTTGGGAACATGAATATAGACAGGACATCCAAAGATCCTCAAATGACTGACTTCAGGCTTCTTCCCTGTAAAAGCTTCTTCCGGAGTCATGTTTTCCAGGACCTTATGAGGACTTCTATTCTAAACATATACAGCCGTCCTGGAAGCTTCTGCCCATAAGAAGGTTTGCAAATCTTGATCATGAATCATGGCCTTTGTTGCTTCCACGATTGTCCTGTTCTTTCTTTCTGCAACACCATTTTGTTGAGGATTATAGGGAACACAGAACTCCCTCTTAATCCCTGCATCAATACAAAAATTTGAAAACTGCCGAGGTGTATTCTCCACCATTGTCAGATCGAGGACTTTAATTCTTTTACCAGAAAGATTTTCTACCAAGGCTTTAAACTCTTTAAACCTATCCAACACTTCCTCGGACTCTTTAGATTTCAAAAATAAATCCAAGTCTTCCTAGAGTGGTCATCAATAAAAAGAACATAATACAAGAATCCACTCCAAAGATGGAACGGACATAGGACCACATAAATCAGAATGAATAAGTCTAAAATACACTTAGATCTATTTTCTCTACTATGAAAGGGGCTTTTATATTCTTACCCAATGCACAGCCCTTGCAAGTACCTTCATGCTCTTGGTTGAACTTAGGAAGGCCCGACACCATCTTCTCCATGATAGGTAAGGCTCGGAAGTGTAGATGAGCCAATCTCAGATGCCAAAGATCACATAGACTTGAAGAGTCATGAACCAGTGCTTGTAAAGGACATGTGCAGACCCTATAAAGACTTTCATGTCTAACTCCAATTACTTGAGCATCCTTGAAGCTAGAGTTCTCCATCCACTAGAACTTTGCCTTTGGAGAAGGCAACATGATATCCTTTATCTTCCAAGGCTGGAAATAGAGATAAGATTGCGCTTTCGGGAACATAAAGAACATTACTCAACTGAAGTGTGATGCCGGAATCCAAATGAAGTGAAGAGGTCCCAAATCCTTTCACGGAGTAGCTAGCATCATCTCCAATAATGACTTGCTCGGAAGACTCCTTCTCCACCAAACTTGATAAGTGCTCCTTAAAACTAGTGATATGTCGTGAAGCACCACTGTCGATCAGCCAAGTGTTGGTGTCGTTAGGTACACTGCTTGCCAATGCCGAGTAGAACAACTATTCACTTGAATCCTTTTGCGGAGAAGCATCATCAACATCCGCAACGGTAGCTTGTTGCTTAGGTCTAGTTGGACAATACTTGGCGAAGTGCCCAAACTTATCACACCTAAAACATTGAATCTTGGACATATCCCTCTTCTTCTTGAATGGAGGTGCATCATCGTTTCCCTTGTCCCGATTCCTCTTGAAGAATCCTTTCCTTCCATCTTTTCCTTTCTTCTTTGAAGCATGGGAGGCGAGAACATGAATGTCTTCATTCTTTGAACTTTGACCAACGCCTCTTGCCACCAATCTTGATTCCTCTTGAATGCAATCTGATCTTAGGGATCAAACTTAGGCAATTTTGATCTTGCACTGATTCCCTGAATGTAAGATTCCCAAGACGAAGGTAGACCATTGAGCGCAAGCATAGTCAAGTCTTTGTCATCAACCATATGCCCTATTGTCGAGAGTTGATCTCTCAAATCTGCAATCCTCATAAAGTATGCAATCACTGATTCACCTTTCACCATCTTCACATGATGAAGTTGTTGCTTCAGTGCAAGTGCTCGGCTAGTATTGTTGATTTCGTACATCTCTTCCAATGTTTTGAACATGTCTCTCGCTGTCTTCAACTTAGAGATGATAGGCACAATATGATCCTTGACGGAATCAACCAATATCTTCATTGCTTTAATATCTTTCTTCACCCACTACTTTTTTCTTCCTCCTCGTGTTCAGGAACGCTGGACTCTACGAACTCACCCAAATCATTTTCACGCAAGGTAAGCATGATCCTAAACCTCCATGATGTGAAGTTAGATGCACCCTCGAGTCTATCCTCGATCTTCAAACTGTTCACCATCTTGACTAATGTAGATAAATGAACAAATAGGGTAGTGCTGATTAGGAATAATCTGATCACGATCCTCTCAAACCCGCTCTGATACCATGTAAATTTTAATGATCAGATTTAATGCACAGAAAATTAATTCAAAATCAGACAATAACACAGCAGATACCCTGGGAAAACCCTCCTCTTGAGGGAGAAAAACCCAACAACAAAGATCTCTCTTATATATATAAATAGTGGCAACAATTCTCTTTACAATGAGGCCAATTACAAGGCCAATATTCAGCACCTACACTAGATGCAATAACAGATAATAATCTGTACTTCCTTGATATCTAATTCTGCCCTTGAATAAATTCGCAACCTGCTCTTGAAGAAATTCACACTTGAATGAAGTAATAAATCGAACTTGCTTGATGATCCAATAAAGGGAAATGACCTTGTATAAATACACATTGATAGAGAGGTCGCACCTCTTCAAGAGATAGGTCGGCCAAGATAATTACAAATAATAAATGCTAATTTCAAGGAAGGTCGGCCATCAATAAATTTTCTTCATGAATAATCACGCCAATATATAAGAGATTTGTCTCTTCACAAAAATCATGTATAATAATTAAATAGGCCATGCCTATCATTTAATTATTATCTCCATGTAATCTGGCTGGAAGGATTCGCCTGAAGCTGCAATCATCATTAACAGTTGGAGCTTCATCATCATAAACTGCAGCCCCTAGTGGATTGTACTTCATAGCAACTAGTCTCATTGGCTCCATCTACTTTAAGTTTCTTTTTAGTTTGTGCTTCGTAGATTTTAGCTTGACATTTGTATTTTGAAGATTGCATTTGTGATTGATTTTGTGGGTTCAAATTTTGAAGTCAAACTATGTATTAGCACACAATGCAACATACACTACAATCAAAATTCACAGAATCCTCTCCTATAAGTTTACTTTCACTCTCTCACTCTATGCAATAGGATGACTTTAAATATTAAAAAAATCAATTATTTATTGTTTTTTGAATTTTTCTTTGTTTCTTGGGTTCCTGATATTTTCTTGATATTATTTTGAGAAATTAAAAAATATCTTTATCTTTTGGTTTGCCAAGATATTACCAAGAATGACATTTGCTTCTATGCTTGAGAGCTTTTCAGATTGAAAGAAATTGATGTGCTGAATTTTCTAGCTCCAAAACCCAAAATGCTTTGATTACTTGTTTAATTCTTTCATTGATTCTAACTTCTACATGACAAATATCAATTTTGTTAAGTACTTGTCCATACAATGTAATTTAATTAGATTTATAAAAAAAGAAAACAGGAAAATCAAAAGGATAAAACAGAGAGAAAGAAAGATTAATACCAAGAGATAAAAAAAATAATATCCAAAAAAAGAAAGCATTACAAGTAGTTGATAATATTCTGCTTCACGGAGCAGCTCTTGATATCCTGGGGCATCTAGTGTAGGAACAACACCATCACGCAACCAATTTAGAATATGTCTGAAATGTGTTCCATCCCTTTCAATGAAGACACTTCCCTGCAAACCATTCATGTTTCCATCAAAATATAACAACACATATTAAATCAAGAAACATTACAAAAAAGTTAAAACTCATACATTGCAAATTTCATGAAGTATTGTGCATATTATAACTTATCTTTATATGGATAACTTCTTGTCAACTCTAGGATGTTGAAATTCACAAATTCAACTATATGGCTCAGCAATGGTTTCTAGCTCAATATTTAATAATATGTGAGTAATGCATTGTGCAGTATAATGGGTGGGCAACACCAGTCTAGGACCTTGTCCAATACATAATAATCTAGCTATGTCAAAATAACAAACTACAGTAACATGGAGCAATGTAATGGACAATGCTGTATCAATGTTCATGCACACTCAACAAGAGAACTACATATTCATACCTGTAATACACAATATTAATTGAGAATAGCAATATAAGGAGATACAGAAAATGATATGTAAAAACAGACATGAAAGGGGTCATGTGCAGCTCCGTGAGAGATAAGGAGTTCAATAATTAAATATATTGAGAAGTCGCACAAGGCCAGGAAGAGCCAAGAGATGGTGTGTTAAGAGAACTAGGCTAAACAAGGCATTTGGCAGTACTTTGGACTTGTGCCAAAGGAGGTCAATTGAGCGCATATTTATACATATACTGATGTTACAAATATATTGGGACTTAAAACAGTTTGAATACACTCGGTTATTGTGTTTTATAAAATAGCGAAACTCAATCATTAAGTTCTAACTTCTTGTTGCTAGAATAATTTCACAGTATCCTTTGTCAGCAAGTTGGTTGCTACAAGCACCTTGGCACAAGATCTCATGTCTTGGCCGCCGCAAGTGCAAATTTCATTTGCTCTAAGCTCTGATCATATTTCATGGATAATACCTCCACAAATACCATATATTCTGAAGTGCATCTTACAATGCACACATGACATCAGAAAGCAATTATAATTACAATAATGAACAGTAAAGCCAAACGAGTGGACATCATTCACTTCTGCACAAACCTGCAAGGCAGGTAGCTCCCAAAATAATCAACTTAACTTAATTTTCTGTCAGAAGAAGTAATTGAGACTTGATGAGGCATTAGCTATTATAATAGGAATGTTGGGATCCTGAACTAGTTGAAATAAATATAGATCATAACCAACTTGCATTAAGTTCAATCAATTCTATATAAATGTCACACTCTAAAAACTATTGATCAGTATTGACTTCCTTGACTAGAGTTGTGATCCATAAACCCAGGCAACTATGCTGCACTCTGGTACATTAACTACGGATTTTAGATGGGATGTTTCAAACCTCCTATATGTTCATTTAATCACCTCTAATGGCTGCCTATGCATATGCGTTAAATGAATTAATCACATCTCAAATGCAGAATATAAATTTGCATTACACAAAACAAGCCTGAAACACAAATCACACAAAAGAAGCACTCAAATGGGTAGAAAACTCCCATAAGAATGAGCTATGCTCCTCATGTCACTAATCCATTATTATCAGGGTACATTGCCACTGCGGGCTGTCTCAATGAGCTACAATCCTACCTACATGCAATCCTAAAATGAACATGGCCTATACTTCCTCTACTATGTGGAATGGGGGACAAACCTCAGACATAGGATTTGCTGTCCACATTACAACAATCTAGAATAATTTGTTGCTCAGCCCCACTAACCCAACATGCAACACTCTGCTGAATCTGGGTGTCTAAAACACCCTCCAATCAATCAGGTCATCACTCAACTCCCTCAGTCCCACTACAATCACTACTACTCACACCACCAAGAATGCACTAACTCACCAAGTCAACAAACTATTGCATGAACCAACGCTACCATTTCTCATCTCTGCAAAAGCCTACTCACTCCAATCCGCATGGTTTTCTCATCTAACATGAGCACCAATCTTGCACCTACAATGAAATGGTTTGCCTTAATGATCAAATACCAAAGAACCGAAACTGAAACTCTAGAATAGAAATGAGTGACTCCCCAATCTAAAGAACTACAAATGACCACCGAGGAAAACCACCCCCTAAGGCCACACACTAGGTCCTCACTAATGCTCTCTCAGTCTAATATTTGGAAAGATCCCCAATATGACAAACTATGGATGACCTCCAAGGGCTACTGCTCCCTCAAGCCATCACATTCTCCTTTTGCCTTCTCTTCCATTAGACAATCTAATTCTAGAAATCTCTAACTGGTACCCCCTTCTACCTTTATGCACCTCTTAAAGAGACTATATGGCCTCAATAAAGGACAAGCAATTGCCTTCAACAATCGGCCATCCATCAACTGCCACCCCTACCTTCTCCAACATAATTGTGCTAGGAGATGGGATGATTGCAACAGTCAGGCATAACTATTCTACCTTTCCACCCCTACCAGGATTATTTTTCAATCACCTATCACTCCTATCTTTTCTTATCACGACGGGAAATAAACAATCCTTCAAAATAGCAACAGCCAACCTCTAACTATTATGCCATCCAACCACTATCTAACACTTTGCCTTCAACAAAATCAAATCTAGCAAAGGAAATGCCACCTCAAATAATAAACTACCATGCATGAATCCTTCCATGGCTGTAACTATACAACTACCTGCAGCATTGGCATCTGATGTTTTCTACCACTTGTCACTACCACGAGGATAAGTCAACCACTATCTAACAATTTTCCTTCCAACAAAAACAACTCTAGCAAAGAAAATGCAACCTCAAATAACTACCTATTATACATGAATCCGTCCCCGGATGTAACTATACAACCACCCACGACATTGGCATTTGATGTTTTCTGATCAAGTAGCTTAGTGGAGGTGGGGTTATCTTTGGCATTGTAATGAGTGGCAAAAACAAGTACATAACTCATATAGTCAAGTGAAATCTCACTACTGTGCAAATGTTAGCCAAGGAATCAAAGTTTGTGGTGGGTCAAACAAACTTGGGTTGCCAAAAGGGCAACATCTTGCTTATATCAAAGAGAAAGAAGAAACAGTGCAACCAAGAGAGCAAGAACAAAATCCCATTCTTTGGCCAAGAAAGGATCACACAATTCACCTATAGGTCATCCTCCACTTCTCCAATAGTGGACACCACACATCCTTTTATTGTGACATCATCTTCCCAAGAAGATGATACTGCAATTCTTTCCTGCAAAAGAATCAAGGATGTTAGCCCATTAGAAAAGGCATTTCAAGTTGAGGCAAGAGACGTTGCAAATGAACATTACATGTTGCATTTATGCCAATGCACTTTTTTTGAACCTCATCAAATCACCATATTGGTGGGAAATGGTGATGGCAATTAGTCTAATAGTCATAGGTGAATACAAGTCTTGGCTGAGAAAAGATTTGCACCACCTTATTAGCTAAGGAAAAAAACTATAAACACATCACTACATCCAATCAAAGATTCATGGACCAAAACAAGAGTGTCCATTGTTTCTAATGGATTGAAAGATTGCAAAAAATGGACCTCTAATTAATGTCATTGTAGTCTACCCTAGAGAGGCAATGTCTATGAAGGTAGTTGATTGTGAGGGGCAAGTGAAAAATGCGAACTTCATTATCAACATCCTAGTAGGGTCCATTCTAATCGTGGGGTTTCAAAATGTTGTCCATGTCATAATGAATAATCCTAAAAATTGTAAGGCAATGGGTTTATCGGTTAAGGCAAGATACAAGCACATACTTTGGACACCATGTGTCAATCCACTCGCTCAACTTGATAACACAAAAGCTTGGCATGCAAATCAAGAGGTTCACAAAAATATACACCAATGCTAAGGAGATTTAGATGTTTGTGACCAATCATCATATGTCACAAGATATCTTCAAGTCCTCCAATTTGGAGATATTAAGGGTAAGTTTAAGAAATTTCAATATTTTATTTTTAGATTTATTTTGAGTTCACTATAAAAAAATTAATCTACATTTATAATTTTATTTCACTTCTTGCTACTTATATCACCTACTTTATTAAAAAACAAAAGAATCAACACCTTATTGAATTGTTAAGAGTCTAAGACTCAATCCACTTCACACAATCATATTGAAACATGTGAAGGTGCAAGAGGCATTGAGCCACCATGGTAATCAACAACCTTTAGATGTATGGAAGGAGTCTAATACAAAGAGGGCCCAAAAGGTCAAAGCATTGATCTTAGATGATGATTGGCTAGCTCACATGGAATATATGTTGAATTTCACTAAGCCCATCATGAGTATGATTAGGTATGCCAATATGGAACATCTGTGTTTGGGAAAGATATATGACAACATAGACTTCATAACAGAAAAAATAAGGGGCATAATAGCAGCTAAGGAGAAAAACCTCTCAAAATCATTTCAAATTGGTGCAAATAATCATGGTTGAATGGTGGAACAAAATGACCACACTCTTGCATCTTCTAGCATTTGCTTTGACTCTCAAATATTATAACACAGGGATACTTTATTTTGCCAAGTAAGGTGCCATAATACAGAGATGTTGAAGAAATCATGGATACAAGGCAGTATTTACTAGACTCCTCCCAAATCCAAATATAGAGAACATGGCCTTGTGTGAGTTTGGTAATCAACAAATCACAATATTAGTGCTCTTTGAGACAAGTGTAAGGATGTTCATACATGGTGGTACCTCCATGGCCAAGACTTTGTTTACCTCCAAATATTTCCATTAAAGTTCTATCACAAGTATGAATTTTAACTTTTTTACTTTCTTAATTTTTTTTCACAACTATATATTATAATTATAAAAGTTGTATTGACTTTGTCTCAATCTCAACAAGTTGTGAGTCCTTCAGCTTAGCTGAATTGGAGTACATACGCTTTATACACTCAATCAAGCACAAATAATTGGCTGCAAAAAAGATAGGAGACTGCCTATGTTTATTCCAACTTGTGCCTCCCCTCACATAAGCAAGTTGAATACAAGTAGTGATGTAGCCTACAAGGGTGTTGACTTGGATGTTTTTGTTGTGCGGCTTTCCTCAATTCCTGTGGAGAATGAGGGCACCATAGGACTTGCAAGATGCAACTAGCAAAAGTGGCATTGGGGTTGCTTGTGGTTCTAATGAACTAATTGACGACATTGATGCCCTCAATGAGAAACAGTATGAAGATTATTGATTTGTAGTTTTGTATTGAGATGAAATTTGACATTGAATTATCTTTATCACTCAACTATGTTTTCAATTCTATATTTCTTTTGCAAATTATGGATGTTTTTATATATTTTTAATATTTTATATTCATATTGTTCAACAAAACCCATCCGTACCAAACGTAAGTAAAAAATATCTGATGGTTTTCCAAACCCACACTTGAATTGGCAACATAGCTAAAAATTCATCCTTTTAATCTTGTATGGCAATAATACCTTGAAACTTATTCTACAAATACTCAATACTTTTTCTTTTGAGTGATTGTTTGCAATATATTAGTTTAAGATCTTTTGCAATCAACTACATCATATTGTTATTATTCAACATTTTAGGACTCACTATTGGACCCATCATTAGGCACCCACTTTATACCAATGAGCAACGTTGATAAGGTTGCTAGGAAATCAATACTAGCAATGGTATGGGGAAACAAATACTAATACACAAGGAGTACTTAGAGACACCATATATATCTAATTTTCTAAAAATTAAAAATTATTTGGGAATAAATCTAGCATTGCCAAAATTTGCTTAAGTCCTAGCTCCTTTGTGCAATTAGGCCTCATTTTTCCTATCCCATAAAACCAATCTAAGAAATCTTTGTATGGGTCTCCATTTGTCAAAAATGCCAAAGCATTAAATTCACCATTTCTCATGTGCCTATCCTATAAAGGAAGTTGCAAGAAATCCAAAAAATTCTAAGTGTGGAGGTCTTTAGTTCAATTTCTAAGGATTGAGCAAAATTTTGGAGTTTCAAAGTTTCTCATCCTAACATACCTTTCCTATGACCCTCACCTTTTTTCCTTTACTTTTTCAGAATTTTGAACCTTCTCATTCTGGTATCCCAATATGAGTTCTTTGGTTTCCTTAATCCCTAATTCTCCATCCTTTCACTGCGGTATTTTTTGGAGCCACAGTTTTGTTCATTCGTTTTCCCACATGCTTTATGGCATGTGTTCCTTGGTATCCCCAACTCTTGATATTTCCCTTCATATATTTTTTCAAAATCAAAGATGTAGGGATATCTCTAACATAGTATTTTTGGCATGTGTTATAAAGTATTTCCAACTCCCAGTCTCTAACATTTTGAGCTATTTACCTTTTCATGTTCACAAATTTGAACTTGCCCTTGTTTGAATGCTTTGGGTATGGATTCCATAGTATCCCTAATCCCCGACTCCCAATCCCTAATCCCTAATCCCAAACAAGTGGTATGAGTTCCTTGGTATCCTCACAAACCCCATATTCCACCCTTTTCACTCCTACCTACCTCCCTACATGACTCTAAGCGCCATTAATGACCAGATTTGTCTCCAACTACTACAAGAGGATTTTCCCACCTATAAATAGTTGTCCATCTCAAGGATGCAGATTCACATGCAATTTCAAATAGTGGAAGATGAAGATGACCATGCAATCATTAATGTGATGGTTAGGTTCCAACACCCGATAGTCCTCTCACCTATTCCAAATCACTCATTCAACAGATTTCATGAGATATAAACTTACCTTGCATGCCACATCCAATGACCTCCAATTCTTCATCAATTCCTAAAGCGACAGGAAAACCAACAAAGCGCTATGTATACCAATTTGTTTTCCAACCAAAGGGTCAATCATTTATCATTTCCAAGAGATTGCAACATCAAAGAGCTTCTAGGGTTTCAAATCTTGCTAGATCAGTCACCTATTGAGCAGCTCATTTTTGCAAATCACAAAGAGGTAGCCTATTTCTAGCAAATATTTGTAACCAAATCTCTCCTTGGCCATTTGTAAATCTTCATGGAAGCTTCTCAATGACGAAGTGTGACAAGTTCTTAGCTCAAAGTTTTCTCTTGCCACATTTTCTAGTATAAATGGAATAGAGATTAGATGAATGTCACAACATTTTATGTCATTCTTTGTAATGGTCTTTCCAATATTGCATATGGATTTCTAGAGTTTGGCAAGGGATGATTAAGCATGTTCAGTTATTGATATCTTATCTCTTTTTTCATTTCTGTGTTGTGTCTTTTGGGTCGACTGTGACTCTATAACCCACTAAATAGACACTGGTCGTAGAAGTGTTTGACCCTTCGTGCACCTTAAAATGAAAATTTTTAACCAATAGTATAGGAGTAGAAAGTTAGTTTGTGTGCATTTCATGATTTAGTATTATTCCCAAGGAAACATCTCCAACAAACTTCAAGATTTTTATCCTTAGAGAATCATGTCATGCATAATTTGTCATCAGCTTAAGAGAGGTTATTTGTGAAATAGGTTAGTCTTACGTCTAGTGAAAGCTTTTAGGACCACGCATGCATTGGATACTACTCTTATGCTTTCAATTGATCTATATCTTCAATTGTGATTAAGTCTTGCTAAAGATTACCTTTTAGAATACCCCCTGGGTCTAGTTCAACAGGAAATGAAAGAGATATTCTCCACTCTCAACAATTGGTCTATCATCACTCACACTTTGTTGATGAGTTGGTCTATCCACCCTCAAGAACGACATATTCCTTGCCTTGAAGTGGATTGATTCCTCTGAAAGTATAAGCAGTGATTTTGTGACCCAACATTACAAATATTAATTAATAATTTAAATATAACAATTAATTTAATTATTTAAATATTGAAATACTAATTAATTATTTCATAGTATGTAAATATTAATTGATTATTTAATCCATTAACCTAAATTTGTTCCTTTCCTGCTTTCCAAATATACCTAGAGATGCTCGCCAACTTATCCATGTTCTCCTTAGTTTGAGATCCTTCAAGTTTCTCCTTTACCAACTTGTTGGTGATCTGAGTTGTGAATCCCAAATCCCTAAGGATGGAGAGTCTCCCAGGTGCTAGGGGTGTCAAACCTAGGAAGAGTACCCCAAATCCTATGTTCAAGTTGGGCAATTCAAGACCAATTATTGAGGTGGACCTCCTTCCCTTTTGGTTTTGCAGGACCAAGGAGGGTTTCCTTAAGCTGCTAAATTGTATGATATTACAAGGGTTAGACAATTACCTTGATACAAACTATACCTACTACATAGTGTATCCCTATACAGGTGTCAAAATATACCAATGTGTTGGTTTAAATACGCAAGGCTATACACCTTTATATAACAAAAAAGACTTATCATGTAAAGTGTGTAAAATATTGGTAACCCCTATTGCAGTTATGCACTCATACATGGAAGCATGACAGACTAACAACACAACTAAAAGAAAGTGATTATAATTGTTTTGATGTGTTGGGGTGATGAGAAGTGGATTCAATAGCAGACCAGTGCCAATTCCAATAGGGCAACAAAGTCATGAATTCATCCAAGACATGTAATGATTGAAATCTTGGTGTGACACCTTAATGAAGGTTTCACTGAAGACAATATTCCTTAGATCACACAAGTAAACTAGATTCTACACATGTATTCAAAGAAATAACTAAATATACAAAATATTAAATGAATTTTCGTAGTAATCCAAAGACAGGCTTGAATTTCCTTTATTATTGTGAAAAGACACCATGCAAAAGCTTTGCAGGGTTTTTATAGTCATCTAGCTAGCCAACTAATCACATATACATCTAGAAATGAAAATAATGCAAACACTCAATCAAGGTCAATTCCACACTTTAAACTCATTCTTTAGAGATTACAATGAGTTTATTATAGATTTGGGACAAACCCAAATCATCAAAATACAAAATGTCTTTTCCCTATACTAAAATCAAAACCCTAGTTGCCTGGAAATATTTTCTTCTCTATTCTTTTCCAAACCAATTCCCCATCCTTGTAAAAATGAAAAAGAAGGCGATTATACCCACTATATGTCATGCCCTATTGGGAAACGTGCAAACTCTACATCAAAATCCCAAAAATCCATGACCTCAACAATGGGAGGGGGCACCCATATTCTAGCCACTATGAGCAAATTATCCTCTTGTCCTTTCACCATACCTCTAAACATTAATGGCATAAGAAAACTTGTGTAATGATGAGGAAATCACCCAAAAACCCACTTAAAGATCAGCTTGGAGATGATGTGTTAGACCTTGAGCTTAGCAACAACAAATAAGGCATGGGTTGAATGTTGCATTCTCCTTTGGATTCGTGCAAATTTTTACATAGAATGATTTTTAGGCACCAATGAATTAACTCTAGTAATTCCAAGGAAAAATCAAGTCATTAATGAGGCTCTAGACCATCTAGGAGGGTAGGTGGGAGTTGCAACGAGAAATGGTGGAAAATTCAAACAATCAAAGGTCAAAGGAAACTCATACCATATGCTCGAATTGGAGCATCGGGGAGTCAAGGTAGACCAAGAAGTTGTGCCAAAAGGGGATGAGGAAAGTGGGAAGGCCAACAAGGAAACTCTGACAAAGGAAAAGCTTTCAAGAAGTTGGGATCGAGGTTTGGGATGGAGCTTAACTTGGTACCAAAATAAGGGAAGGCCAAAAGTCCAACTCCAAAAGACTTAGAAATTTTGGAGTGAATGGTAGTAAGGTTTTGGAGAATTGAAAAAATGGAGACAAAGAGGAATTGATATTGAAGGATGGGATGGATGAGGATAAGATAGAAAGAAGATGTTGGAAACTCATTTTTATATTATTTTCTAAGGGATGGAGATTGAGTAGCTTTAAAGTTATTACTTTATTATTTTTGAAGCTTTAAGAAGCTAGTGCTGAAAAACTATAAATGTGTCATTTACACAAATTGTAATGATAGTTGAAGGCAAAGTTATGTTGCAAAAATTATCTCTCAAATTGAAGTCAATGTGTTTTGTCTTTTGTGTGTAATGAAGGTAAAGTTGAATCTTGCTTACGCTACCAAGATTTTCATTCAAGTCAAGATTCAAGTGTTGTAACTATGCAAGGAAGAAGTCACTTAATAGAATTATAGAAGTTTTATGTTAACTTTATATAGCATTTACTTTCAAGCTCATGAAGCAACCTTTTATGTTTCATAGTGTTTGCTTATCCTTCATTGTTATGTTATGTTACGTTTGAACCAACCAATTGTTGATGTGAAACTGATGTTCTCTGATTTAATCATCAAATAACATTGTTGTTAAATCATGTTGTCATTTAGAACGAAAAAAACAGAAAAACTCGTTAGTGAGATAGGAGATTTCAAGTCTTATGCTCTAACCTCTAAGATCAAAAACAACTAGATCAAGTTTTATTTAAGTTGTTACATCATTATGCAAAACCCCAAAGAACAAACTGTGCAATCTATACAATAGTAGGTTTGTTTATTGTTTGAAATTTATGAGCAAATTTAATCAATATGCTTCCCCTACAAATTTGAAGAGAGGATTTCCTCATCCACTTTTCTGTTTTGTATTGCCATGAAAGTGACAAACTAAAACAACAACAATGATTAATTACAAATAGGGTGTGACAAACAAAATGATTGATATGCTATCAAGGCCATCTCATCTTTCCATGGTGAGTACTCTTTCTCAATTAAAGCCCTTTGCAAAAAAGGTATACACTAAATATTATGAATGAAATGATTATAATTACATCCTCAAGGCCAAAATTGTCCACTGATTGCACCACCTGCTACTACCACTCAAAGATTCATTTTGATATGCGGTGCCCTTTAGAAGGTCGCTCCTCCTCTTGCTAATTTAGATTAGTAGTTCTCCCAAACTCTTTAATTTGTTTTCTCCAAATAGTTCTACCATGGAGCCAACTTTTAATGTTTCCTCATATTTGGCTTAGATGTCCTTGTGCCTTGGGCATTCAAAGATAAAAATTTCCTCTATTTCTACTACCTTTGTACTGCAAACAATACAAATCATTTCTTCCCATTCTTCTTTTAGTGTCATCCATTTGTCTATCTCACATTTAGGCCTATGGGAGCTAGTCCTTAGTTGAGCAATGAGGATCTTTTCTCTCCATTTGATTTCAGCCCTCATATAATATTTTTCGCAATGTTCATAAGCCAGGTCGAACCTTCTAATATAATGTTGTGTTCTACTTGTTTTCTTCCTCCACATCATTGCTCTTAACTTTTCATCCACAAAGCTTTTTATGTCTTTGTTGAGCTTTGAGCATTCATTTAGGCTGATGCCCCACCTATTCATCCATTTGTGATTTTGTTTCATCCATGTTTTCTTCTTTCTAGGCAACTCTTCCTCTCTTGCAGCCCTAGGCCACCTATCAATCTTCATATTTTCTATCTTTTTCAAGTAACATAGTAACTTGGTCGTAGCAATTGCTTCCAAAGGGAAAGTTTCCACCACTACAAGGATAATTACATAGGGAACCAGAGCTTTAATTTTGAAATAGCTAGTGATAAGATACTTTTCGATCTTTTCTATTTGCCTCCATTTCAAACTTGACATACCACTAGCCAATACCCCATAGCCGTATAACACCACCCATGTGACAAGTAAACCAAATAGGACCCTAGTAGTCTGCCAATCCCACAACTTAGTATTCCTACACCTATTTTGAAGTGCATAAAGAGCTCTCCATCACCCTTGTATTATTTCTGTCCTACGTATGTCCCAACTAAGTTTACTATGAAATTCTAGGCCAAGATATTTGTATTCTAGCACCATCGCAAGCGACTCTCCTTCAAACAAAAATTTGAAATGTTTCTTCTTCCTTCTTAAAGAGAAAATCATAATTTTGGTTTTGCCAATATTCACCTACATCCATACATCTTTACAAAAAGAGCTCTAAAGCCCACAAGTGGTCTCTCAAACCTTGGGCTGTCTATGTAATTAGAACTAGGCGATCAGCATAAAGCAAGAGTTTCACCACATTGTTGATCAAGTGGACCCCCTCCCCATTAGATCTGTATATCCAATCTTTTTTGTCAATTTATAGCCCAAATGAAGTTAGAGATAGAGGGAAGCCATATTTGACGCCTATATCGCTCCCAAAAAATTTGGGGCTTGCACTTTGATTTTCACCTTGATGTGCTGATATAATCTACAAACTACTGCCTTGTAATGTGTTCGCACTCCTAGCTCCTCCATTCTGCTCCATAATTTGCTCCTATGAACTGTGTCAAAAGCCTTCTTGAAGTTCACAAAGCAACAACACACATCTTCTTTTTTGTCTCAAACCTTTTAAACTAAGTATGAGTGTAACATAATGATCTATGGTTTAGTGTTTGGGTCTAAAACCTTTTAAACTAAGTATGAGTGTAACATAATGATCTATGGTTTAGTGTTTGGGTCTAAAACCTGCTTGCCCCTTTGCTCTCTTTCCCCATTTCTCTACCAGACAACTAATTCTACATTCTACCATACTCCCAAAAAGCTTTGTAAAAAGAGGGTTGACCATGATACTTCAGTAGTTTGAAGGATTGTTTACCTCACCACTTTTGAACAAAGGTATGGTTAGACTAGTTGTCCATTCTATCTGGAAACCATTTTGAATGACCTCATTGAAAATTTATTTGATTTGAGGTGCTTGAAATTCAGCTCCCCACTTTAAATTTTATGTTTGAAGGTTTGTCTATGTCATGAGCTTTATTCATTACAAACTTTTTAATCCCTTGTATGATGTCTTCTATCATGAAAAATTCTTCATTGGCAAGGATTGTAGGGGGTGCATCTTTTGTGTTTTCACATTCATATAACTGTTTTGCATATTCTAACCATTGAGATGCTGTTATGGTGTTCTGTGTATGTGCTTTTTCCTTGTGGAGCTCCCTCCAAAATCTCCATGGTTCATGTTTCCGTAAGTAGATCAGCTCCTTGCTTGTGATTCTTGTATATTCTTCTTTTTCTGTTCTCCCTAGTTGTTCATACATGTAATGTCCCCATTTTGGCCATACGCTTTTCATTTGATTTTGCCTATTTCGAAATCCAGAGAGTGACAGCAATTAGGTTTCCTCTTTCGATACTGCTCAGTTGCTTGAGAGAGGTTGTGCAGACTTACTATTTATAGCAGTTCGCTATTTTTAGCAAGTCTATCTTTTGGCAGTATCTGTCTAGCAGCAGTTCAATCCTTTGCAGTTCAATGTTCATTTGGCTTTCTGTTGTTTTGATGTGAACTTACTATTTATAGCAGTTGGCTATTTTTAGTAAGTCTAATTTTGGCAGTAGCATCATCAGCAATTCAGCTCAAGTCATTTTGCTATCCTTCAGTTTCAGTTTGGCTTTGGTTATCTCCATGGATTAAGTTTTATACTTAGTCATTTTTATGTTTCTCAGTTGTACCCCCACGCCTAGGAATGATCACTTCATGTTGTTTTTAAAAGGGGGTCATTAAGGGGTCAATGGTGCATTTAATGAATTATTAAATGCTTTATTGTTGCAAAGTGAAGTTGGATGCCTAAAAGAGGTTGATTAATATTTTATTATTTCAAAAAGTGAAATGCTTAAAGTGGCATCCCTTTTGGAAGTTGAAGTGATTCAACTTCTTGGAATTTGAAGAGTCTCTTGTTGCTTCATTTGCCAATTGAAGCTTATATATTGCTGCTGTTTGAAGAGCTGATTATCTTTGGAAATATTGTAAAGTTATGCTGCTGGTTTGAAATCCAGAATCCGGCTAAGGGAAAGCTTAGCAATTTGACTCCATTCTTCGGACCTGAAACTATGGTTCCCTAGATGGTGGATTGAGAGTGTGCTTCATCCAGAAGTGCACATTGAGTTTCAAAGTTGAAGATTTTGTAGTTTTTGATAATAATTTTCAGAATTGTGTTTGCTGGTCATATCATGGTTGAAGGAGGTTTTCATTAACAGCTTTTTGTATGTTTTTTATGTGCTTCTGGGTATTGAAGAAATTGATTCCTAGTACATGGGCACCCCTTCCCACAGAAGATCAGAATTTAATTTGAAGAATTTTGAGAGTTTTTATCATTTTGGAGTTGCTGGTTTGTCTACAGCTGAAAGTGTTTTTTGTTAACAGCTTTTTGAGCAAATTAAATATCATTCTGGGTATGTTTGCAAAGTGGTTCTAGACCCAAGGCGACCCCTTCCACAAGAGATTGGAATTTATTTCCAAGTCTTTGATTTTTATTTGCTAAATCGCCCTTCTCAAGAGTCGTACCATGTTGGGAGCATTGGGAATTGTGCAAGTAAATTAATGGTTGCTTTTTGAAGCTGTTTCATCATCATGACATGGGCGCCTATCCTCCAGAGGTTCATTGCAATTGATTTCACTCAATTTGGAGGTAAATTGATAAAGTTATGTGCATTTCATTGATGTACAGTTTGCTGGTCTGATTTTCTGTATTCTCTATTTCTGATCAGACTTGTTAGTTTTTGATATAATGCTGGTTTGAGCTTCATTTCTATATCATTATTGTATTGTAAGAGTTAGAGGAAGTGTTACTCTAACCATTGATTGATTTGGAAGCATATCTTTCTTATTTGCAGCTGTTTAATTCATTGTAAAGCTGATTAGTAGTACTAACAGCTATTTATTTTATTTGCTGCAATTAGTTTAAATTTCATACTCCCACGATTGAGTGGTTGAGTTTAAATAATCATCTTTCTTAATTGTAAGTTTCCCCCCACTAAATAAGTGGTTGTGTGGACTGTATTCCCCCCACGTTAATAAGTGGAAGTGAGGATTTAAATGGCTGGCTTGCCGCCTTTAATAATGTAATAATCTCACCCACTGAATAAGTGGAGTATCCCCACTGCTTGTGGATGCCTGCATCAGCAGATGAATTGTACTTTCAGCTCTGTTTATGCCTAATGATCCTCTGACCATATGCTCATATTGGGCTTGGTGAACATTCTTGGTTAGATCTTCTTTGCTGGTTTACATTTTGGAGCTAACGCTAATCAGTGTTTGGTTGCTGATTTGAATGTTAATTTTGGGAAAAAATTAATGGGGAATATTTCAATACATTTTTTTGTTTTTTTTTTTCTTTGTTCTATTTGCTGGCTACTTTAGCATCCTTGTTGCCACCTTGCATTCTTCATCATACCATGGGTTTGTTATGAAGCTATTTATTTTCTTCATTTTGGATTAGCTCTTTTACATATGTTTAGGGCTTCTTGGATAGTATGCATTTGCCTCTCACTTTTAGAAAGATCTATGGAAATATCGGGCCCACCCTTGCTGTCTGCTAATTAATGCTGTCTGAAAGATTGTGGATCTTCCTCGGTCAAGAGGATATTTCCCTTGAGTGGGGGTTTACTTTGGGTGGCCCAATTGTGCTCAACATGCTGATTGTCCCCTTGTAATTGAAATTTAATAGAAATTGGATTATGATCTGATTTAAGCTCTATTGGAGAGTCTTCTACTTCTAGCTTTTCTATTCTATTACACTCTACCCATTGTAGGTTTTGCATGTGTATTTTCCTGATTTCTCCCATTTCTCATCCCATTGCATATGAGCAAGTTGTGAATGTTGCATAAGCCTAGTAACTCTTCTCCAAAGTGTGTGATGGCTCTCTGCACATCTTCCAAGATTCTAGCCTATTGCTGATTTTCTTCTTCTGCCATCCAAAGCAGGTTCATGTCTAGATCTTTTTGTTTCCCATTAAGTTGGCTTGTTTGCCAGCTGTCCTTGCATTAAAGTCCCTTGCTAACAGAATCTCCCCAAGCTTACTATAGGCTGAAATGTCCCTCTTTAAGGACAAGTATGGATCCTCATTGTATAGGTCATGTTTCTTATACAATTTGGAGTTCTTTGGAGCAAAGTAGCATGCAGCTATGCTGATTCATATTATTTTCTATGATTCTTATCCAGATATACTGTTTATTTTCATCACGTTTATCTATTCTAATATTTCTGCCCCATGATTCTTTTATTATACCCCCATGACCTTTGCCATTTTCTGTTGCTTTATTCCATATTGCTTCCTTCTTGTATCATTCAAAATCGGCTGTTTTGCACCCATCATGCTCATGTGTTTCCTTCAAAATGATTCGTCACAGAAAGCTAAATTGTTACTATAGCTTCCTTGGATATATTACTCAAAAATCCTAAAAAATCACAATAAAATTCACGATGGCTTGCAAGTTATAGAAAAAACAAAATTATTAGCCCAAATCACTACTCTAATACCACATGCTGAGATATTTCTTGGAAATAAAGACAAAATAAAATATCAGACCACTTCAAGGGGTGACCTCCAAATATTAGAATATGATAATATGAATTCAAACTTACAACTTATGATAGTTTGGAAGAGCCTTTCTCTTCCATAGACAACTCTTCATCCTAATTAGATCAGCCTAAGAAAATAACTAGGATTAATAAATGAAATCATTGAAATTAAGCATGCCACAAGTGCTTAACCTTATTACACTTAGGAAGATAGAATATTATGGGCAACACCTTTCCCAAGCCATATTTGGCATGATTTTTCTTTTTTCCAATTGGCATTAGAAATTGAGAACATGCATTAAGTTGGTGTTCCATTTTATGATCACATGTCGCAATCCTCTTGGCATGTACTAGATCATAATTTGTGCTAAGGTGTTTCTAATTATGGCAAGGTGTGTTTGGGTTTGGCAGAGTCCATCCTTGGGTTTATGTGTTTCCCTTGGTGTTTAAAGGACTTGGATTTAGGCATTTCACGAGTGTTTATTGCTTGCTCTTCTGGGTTTTTTGTTGGTCGGTATGGCACAGCAATGCCATTCTCAAAGGCCCAAGGATCCCTATTTACGAGGAAGGGTTTATAAAAAAGCATCTATGTTCTATTATTCATTGCCTTGAGTTGGTTGCACTTGGCCTTGTGAAATGTTAGGTCCACCTAGTTATTGGGAAGTTGGTCTTATGTAGTCAAAGGCTTATATTAGGGAAGATTTGTGAAGCTAGTAGAGGTTGTTCCCTCAATGAAGCTTCAATTGTGGCTCTTGTGACTTTTCCTTCCTTCCCAATTTACTACTATGGCATTTGCTAGTGAGGATTTGGAGGAGGTATCTACGAAAATGAAAGGAATGAAATCCCCAGCCTCTTCGGGTATGTGAGTTTGGTATGAAGGAAATTTTGACTATGTATAGAGAAATTAAGGACCTTAAATCTTTTTACCTAGACTTCTATATAGTGTTGGACAATTTAATGGTTACCCATTCTCAAGGGTACTTGGAGGTTTTGAGTGCCTTCACTTTGCCTTCTTGGGTGGATGGTCAACTACTGAGGGCAAAAAAACATATTGAACTTTCATGGGTGAAATTCATGACCCTTGAATTTGCATGCATAGGTATATTGCTTTTGTGGATGGATAAGATGGTAGAGAAAAGTTTCCAATAGTCTACTTTAAGGGTTTTGGAATAAATCCTACCAATAGTGTTGACGGTTGGGGAGTCTTAAAGTAGGCTAGTGGTAATGAGTTTGAAGGTTTTGGACTTGGTTGGTGGTTTCCTAAAGCTTGTTGTTTCTTGGTTGGTTTGGCATTAGCTCTTGTGTTGTCTGTTAGTTGGTTGTTATGATTGTAAAGCTGCTCTTAATTTTTAGCCAAAGCCCCTGATATATCCCTCACTAATTAATCAAAAAAATAGTAAATGCAAGAACCCATCGTAAACTAATCACTTCAATAAAGAAAAAAGACATATCCTTGATATATTGTTACCAACAAAAACTAAACAGCACAAATCCATAGAAGCTTTCTCAAGAAAAATTAGTAGTCACCTTTTTGAGATCCTTACAAATAGAATGTCGACCACTAAACATTGCAGCTAGCATTGAATCTGGATCACGTTGAGTCAATGTGCATATTGTAGTTGTAAATTTCATCCCACCTATATGGTCAAGCAGCATGTCTTACATTTTGATGTTAAGTTGATAATTCTTCCTCTACTCAAAATGAAAAACAAAATTCTAAATAATTCTCCACTGAAAAGTAGAAAGCAAACAGTGATAGAAATTATCTATATATTTTGAGTTATGTGGCTTCAGCATAAATTACTACTTCAAAAACAATAACAAAAGATGATGAGAGAAGAAAGAGAATTATGAAAAAAATAACAGTCAAAGGCAAATTTTGAAAGAATGAAACACTGAGAAATGTGTAGAATCTTCCTTTGTATGTCCCAACATTTTTAAGATAAATAGAAATGATATGATGCATACTCCCAAAAACCCAAACATGTTTATCATAACTGGTGGAAGTATAACAGACAATAAGGGAAGAAGGAAATCCATCCATGAAGTCCATTACTAAGAAAGTAAGCACTCTGCAAAATCTGTGTCACCATTCATAGTAATCTAAGGCTATGATCCTCTATTTTTGGCAGCTGAGAAGTAATTTCATTAAAGATTGGCTACAAACAATAAAATATACATAGCAAACAAATTATCATACTTTTATAGTTTCATTTTCTCCTAAGAGGAAGCTATCTTGAGAATCCACTGCAAATGCTGGTAACAATAAGGATCCTAGATTTAGCCACAAGAACCTTGCTCTCACACATTGGGAGAGTGCCTAAATCATCTCATCCTATCAGATGAGTGCATAAATGCCTTTTATCCAATACAGAAGTGTGAAACAGTGTGTTGCTCTTGGCCTCATTGCAGAGCTAGGCCCAACATAAGAGCCCACAAGGTGTTAGCATAGCAAACCCATTGGCCTCCTGAAGCATTGAATAACTGATTTTAGTAGCCATTTGTAGAAGCTTATAAAAAGAAGTGAGAATGACATTAACCCGGAACAGATTCAAGATAATAAGACACGCAGCTTCCACAAAGGAGATTATTTTAACCCCACCAAAATAAGGAGCATACATATTTGAACACAGCAAGGTCTGATCAGACAGAAACCAGTAAGCAAGAAGAACCGGAAATAGTAAGAAGAAAGTCGCAAAAAGGGTGGCCAAGATTGTGATTACCCAGTTATCAAATCTTAGCCAAATACAGGGATACAAAATGAACTGGAAAGAAAGAAAATGGTGCAAAAGATCAACTAGAAGCCATAATTACTTTTGAATAGGGTCACCAAAAGACCCTTAATGCATTTACTATTGTTCAAAGGGAAAAGCCTTCCACCAAGGCAAAATGAAAAAATTATGCTGGAAAGCCACTTAACTGAGCAACTAATAGAAATAGAGAATCCTAACCTAGTGTTGCTCAAGGAAACAACAAATAGAATCCAACTAGTTTAGAGTTGTAGCTCAGAGTTTGTGGAGGAAATGCGAATGAACTGTTGTAAGTTCAAATGGTAATGCAGGAAGAGTGGTTGTGGTTTGGAACCCCAGAGCCTTCAATGTTATGATTGTATCTCAAACCTCCTTTTATACTAATTTTCTAATCAAAGACATGAATTGTGACATATCTAATGTTTATAGACCTAAAAGTGTGGGAGAAACAACTGTTAGAATTTTCAGGAAAGCTTTAGAAGAGTATATGGTGAAATAAATTGCATTGTTGGGTAGATTTTTATCCATTTCTACATGCTAATGAAAGAAAAGGAGGAACTAATATCGTTGTCCCAGACCTACAAGCTCACTAATTTTTCCATGCATTTTCTGTGACGTACTCTTTAATTCATGATGAGCCAAAATTAGATATCTTCAGCTGGACCAATCATAAATAAAGGGAAATGACTTTTAAAAAAGTTAGACAGGTTTCTGATAAGTGCTGACTGGGGGAAGGAGAATGCAAATTATATGTTATAAATTCTCCACTATTTTGGATCCAACAGCAGGCCAACTCGATTGAAATTGCAAAGGATAAAAGGCCCAAAAAGATTTCATTTAAAATATAATTTGCATGGATTTCAGGACCACATCTTTGAAGAAAATTTAAATAAATGGCAGAGAACAAAGGAGAAGGCACCAAAAGATTCATCCTTTAAAAAATTATGAAAAATATAAAGCATGAAGCTAGGAATTGGAACAAATATTACTTTGGAAGCCTTCTAGCAAAAGCAAAGTTTTTTGAATGAGTTAATCACAACCCAAAAAGACATCACAAATGAACCATAGATCAAATTGAGATCATTGCTTAGAGCAACAAAAGTAGTCACTTTCAATCAAAACATTGTCAAAGACTTGGAATTCCTTGCCATGATGGTTTTGCAGCCAACAATCAGTCATCAGTGATGAAGATGACCTTGGGGTGATCTAGAGCATCTTGAGGAAGTCAGAAAGCAAGGGAAAAGAAGAAGAATCAGAGTATGTTTCAGTTGGCAATTAAACTGCCAGTCTGCGGGAGGTGGCAGTTTCTTAATTTGGACTTGTGGCTGCAGGGTAATGGCTGCAGGTGGTATCTCTTCCTCTTCCATGCAACTATTCATTGGAGATCCGCCCACTGTAAGTATTCGGACATATAAAACAAAGGAAAAACAATGTTCAAATGCTGGCACCTTTGGGATTTGATCCATTTTTTATTCAGAACTTAGAGCTGTTATTGGAGAACAGGTTTTTCTTGGAGTTGCAGGCAGTGTGTGGATGTGAAGCTCAGATTCAGTGTGCCATGAGCTCAGTTGTAATCATTTATGACATTTATCCACTTCTATTTGACTGGAAGTAGTAATTGAGGAGGTTCAAACTCACTCTTGCTAAAGTTTTCACCCATTTCAATTTGAGGGTTTCTCCAGGGTAAACTCTGTGTTTCGGTCATTGTCATGCTTGTTTCCTTTGTTGTTCTCAGTTTTCCTATGTTTTCAAATGTTCCAATTGATGTTCTAATGAACTGCTATGAAGAAATTAACCATTTTCCCAGAAAATACAGTCAATGGAAGGATTGTTAGTGTGATGGTAGTTTACCATCAGTAGTTGAAGAATTGTTACTAGAATATCTACATCAGTTTACAGATTAACAAACACAAGCATGAATCTGGACGAAAAAAAATGACGACTAATCTTTCTCATGTCCTTTGAATGGAAGAAGTGCTTTGGGAAAAAAAAATCTCAAGGAAATTGATCAAAATTAGGGGATAAAAACACTATAATCTCCCACTCATCTACCATGTGAGATGGGATATCAATAGAATTAATAAACTCACCCTTCCTTCAGGTACAGGAGATAAGGAAATCAGAAAAGCACCTAAAGAATACTTCAAAAATTTATCGACTGAAGATACAAATGAGAATCCAGATATTCAAGAGTAACTACTTCAAAATGTCCCCTAGCTTATCAATGAGAAAGAGAATCAAGCACTTATGGATTCCATCAGTAAGGAAGAAGTAAGAATAGTAGTGTTTGCCTTTGAGTACACAAAGACCTAGGACTGTATGGCTTTCAAACAGGATTTTTCAAAGAAAAAAAAAGATTGCATATTGTAGGGAAGGATGTCTAGGAGGTAGTTGAGGAGTGTGCTATTCTGAAAGAGTGGAACATTAATCTAAGTTACCGGTTCGGATTCAGGGACGGATGCGGGTACAAGAACCTGGTATGTGGGTACGTGAAAAATTTTTTAGGGGTTTGGGTACGGATGGGTACGTGTGTGTGTGTGTGTGTGTATACAAAAAAATAAGAGAAATATACAAAATTGTAAAACTAAATCATTTCATAGTATGATACTTGATCATTGATCAATGCCAAATGCCAAAGATAAATATTAAATGCCAATTGATAGTTGAAAAATATTCAAATAAGCCATATCAATGATATCATATACGTCTATGTTCACGATTCCATTGGAAATCATCACAATTACTGAATTACAAAATGTCGTTCATGAAACATGATTCAATGTTCATTGTTCATCAATCATCAAAAGGATTATCACAAAAATCGCCGTGACTTGGATTTTCAGCGGCTTCAACTTCCACAATCGATCTCCTACGAATACAATCACCTCCCTTCAAAATGCCAAGATGGAAAGAAAATATGGTGAGAGCAAAATGAGAGGTAAAAATAAAACATATTTGTGTTTGAAGGCCTCATATTGGGCCATTTTAGGGTTAGAAGGAAAAAAAAAAAAATTTAAAATGTTTTTTAATCAAGTTTGGGACCACTTTTTTTGACTTGGCCCATGGGTTCTCGCCCCAAGTTCGTGCTAGGTGTGCGCACCCTATGCGCACCCAACTCGTACCCGCAGACGAACCCAAACCGGGTGCATACCCGAACCAGGTTCAGGGCCTGCGGGTACGAACCCTGCAACTTAGACATTAGTTTTTTGTATTAATCCCTAAAGAGGTAGATGCCTCTAATTTTAACACATACAAATTTATTTAGTTTTGCAGCACCACATACAAAATTATCACACTTAGACTGCAACCATGCTCAAAGAAAATCATTTCAGAAAAGAAAAGTAGTTTTGTGGTGGAGAAGTATATTTTAGAGGCAATGATATTACCATGAAGCCATCCAAAATCTAGAATGATCATTAAATTGGACATAACTTGTGCCTATGATAAGATAAGTTGGAGCTTCCTATTAGAAGTAATAGAAAATTTTAGTTTTTCAAAGAAATGGAGAAAGTGAGTGTGTCATGAGTAATGACATCTCCTCTCCATCATTTTCTATCCTTGTATTCGTACCCCTGTAAAAAGTTTCCCTCAGATAAGTTTGTAATCAGTAACTATGTCATTCTTGTCAGTTTATCAATTTCTGCCAGGTTTTCCTTCCTATCAAATTGCAAAGTCATAAGATCTTGGTCTCGATTGTCAATTAACGGTGTTTGCAGATTGCTCAAGGTTAAGGTATGCCAAATGAAGACAATAAATCTCCTGATAGTTTGATAGCTCCTGATAGTTTGATAGCTCCAGCATAAGAAGGAGAAAGAAATGTCTAAGACTTGAATCTAAATGCAAGATTGGAAAATGTCAAGTAGAACTCTTCCAACATGCCACCTAAGGGGCACTGTCAACACACCATCAATACAAGGCAAATGAAGACAAGTCAGTAAGAAGCACAATTTTCAAGTGGCTTGGTCATTTAAAAGTTCCACCTAAGCATGAAGAATGGTGACAAAGATGTAAAGAAAGTGTGCCAACATTGACGGAAGAATTTCAAGTTTATAAGGCACACAAATCAAGTGGCAGTGCTATAGGAGAACCACCCCCAAGGTGGCAAAGACATTAGTGATCAACGTCTAGCAAATGAAGGGAAAAAAATAGAACTTGGACACTAATTTGTGTTGGCAAAACTATTTCCAAACTCCGCCAAAAAAACAGGAAGATGGCAGTTCCTTTAGTGATTCATAAGATAAATTAAATTGTGGAGTTATAAGTGAAAGGTGACACTATTTCATGATGCAAAACCACCTAGAAGTTCCACCTATCATTCAAAGTATGACAACAATATTATGAAAACACACCTTGGGAGGTTTGAGCAGCAATTCAAGTTAAGCACACTTTTTTAGTGGCAAGTTCACCCAAAATTTCTTAGAACATAGCATACTCAATACAAGATTGTGGTCAGCCATGATGTTACATCCACTCTATCTTGAACATGATTATGGCAATGAAATTATGGTCGTTATATTAGTTATGATTAACTGTTTTTCATGAGAATGTGAAATGGGAAAAGAGTTTTTAATTTATATGTTGTAATTGCAAATATGAACGATTTTCTTATGTATGTGGAAAATGAATGCATTGATGAGTTATATTTAAATATATATATATATATATATATATACATATGTCGAGAACGATCTAACCATAATTCTTTGTCAAGTGGTTGCAGGATTGCCAATGCCTCAAGGGAAAGGGAAACATCATCAAGGAGAGGTCGTAGTTAATCAAGGATCAAATTATCATCATGCCTTGAGTCGGTGAAAGATAGCGAAATTGAAATCTTAACCTTGGCTATAATTATTTAATTAAATTATAAGAAAACAAGTCAATTTAAGAAATGAAGGTCATCGTCCTCCTCTTAACGTATATTGGTAATATTAAATGAAATTAAATTAATAAGCTAAACATTGGAATATCTTTTTGTTTGACATGAGTTTTGAATAAAAGGCAAAGTCCGCTTATTATGAGGCGGTAACCCCCGCCACCTTGGCCTCAATCTTGAACGTAACATCCAAGAGGAATTCATGCGGACTCTTTTCCATATAATCTTGGTTTGCTTTGATTTCATTCAGACTTACACACACCTTTTCGAGCTTGCTTCCTCATCGAAGGTTTTTGGCATTCGCATTTCTCTTATGGTGTATTCTCTGTCAATATGAGGATTCATCTTCATTCTGGATTTCGCCTCTTCCTTAGCATGAAGCTTCCCATTCCTTTGTACTAGATCCTATGTGTTGGGTAACCTCATTTTGGCACCCGCATTCATTACGTCTGGATATTCTTTTCTCTACTTCCGCATTCTCTCATTTCTCTTTCCAGTCAGCATTCTCATCAAGAGGCATTCTTTGATTTTAATCCTGTTAATGAGCTTGAAGAGAAAGAGTTTGGTCGTATTGTTCAATCTCCAATTCTAGTGGAATTAGTTTGATTTCCGTGTAGCCGCCTCTGCAATTTCTTTGGCCAATAGGGACTTCAGTGGTCTCATCATTTTTTATCTATTTCTTGGAAGAAAAGAAATCGGAGCCCTTCGCGTTTCAGATCGTCAATTTCAGGAACGTTAAGGCTCCTTGTTTTGTTTAGGCTTTACATCGAAGAAATTCTTTAATCATTCTTTTTAAATCCTTTGAATAGGAATGAAATGTTATTGAACTCTCGTTCTTGTAAGTAGATTTAAATCAGTTCTTTTACTACTGTTCTGGGACTCAACCGGTAATGGATCCATATTGTATAAATCTACTAATATCTTAAACTTGAGTACGAGTTACTCTGTCTTCATTATACCAAATTTGAATGTTGTTCGAATTATTTTCAAGTCACATTGTGAATTCTTTGCCTGACTAAGAGCCAAGTATCTCTCTCTATATATGCATTTAGTAAACAACTTATCCTTAAATTATGAGGAGTGATTTTGGAACCAAGTTAATGTAATATAAACCCTAGAATCAAGAATTATCATGTCGAGCAAGGGTGAGAGTGCTGATGGCACAGGTGTGCTATTAATAATAAAATCTTTGGCCAAGGTACGATGCTAGAGTAAGCATTTGTCAGCTATCAAGAACTAGATATACCCCTAGTCAGAGTGATCTTTCTAGTTAGGAGTTACCTATAGCGAAGGATCGACCAGGTGGTATAGGTCCTTGACACGAGGCTCAAAGGCATAATGATAATATGTGATCCTTGTTGATTACCCTCGTGAAGGGTCAGGTTTCTTCAATAGAAGAAACACGAGAGACCAGTAGGTCTTCGGTTGGGCGAAAAAGCCCTTGATAATATTTCTTTTTCCCTTGGAAACAGAAGAGTCCTGAGCAGCATTCCAACAGGAAGCCTTCAGACTGTACTTTCTTGTAACTCTTTCTCTCTCATAATTTCAGTTATAATTACTTAAGCATGTTTATTTCATAGCTGTAATAAATGCTCTTACATTTCGAAAGCAAAGAAAAGTTAGTTATTGTTCTACTGTGTTTTCAGTTATATGAATACAGTTAGTTGTTTTCTTTTCAACTGAAACTGAAATTTTAAAAGTTACTTGACGAATTGAATATGATGTAATTGTTTTAAATTGTTCATCTTTTCCGTTCTAATTGCAAAGGAAACCCTAGCATGAAAACTAGTTAGTTACACTTCAGCTGAAACTAGTAGTTCGTTTCCATTTTTTTTTAAACTGTAGATCAGTTGGATTCATTTCTGTAATATATGCACAGTTTATTATTTGTAATAGATGTTGGATTCATTTCTGTACACATAATAATTAAATATATGAACTGTCCATCATAGGCTTCAAGACATTTACCAAACATAATATGCAACTTACCTCTAACCTGCTGCTGCCGCTGGAGCCTTTTCCTATTTCCTTCGATGCTGCTGAGTGATTTCCTTTCCATTCGATGCTTTCCCTTCTTGCATCGTCCCTCCTTTATAATGGTTGGCAAGTCTCTTGGACCTGACTTTTGGTGCAGCCGTTGTATTGTTTCTTAGAGTCGATTCATCATTTGACTTAATCGTGGCTTTTGGTTTGGTAATTATATTTTGTATTGTATTCTATTTTATTTTATTTTGTTTTGTTTGTTGTGTGAAATCATCATTAATTTATTATATAAGTTATTGCATTTTAATAAAATGAATACAATAATGATTAGAATCATATTAAATAACAAATTGGTTATATTGAGAATTTAATTTTTGTATTTTGATACATTTGGGGTAAATATTTTCAAAGGACATGACAGTCCTCCCCCCTTAAATTTACTTGTCCCCAAGCAACCTTAAACTAGGATGATCAAATATCTCGGGTCCTTCCCAAGTCGCATCCTCAGTAGGTAGTCCTTTCCATTTGATGAGGTACTCTTCAATAATCTTGTTTCTCAAATCTTTTTTCTCGCACATTGAGTATAGTTTCTGGTTCTAGGATCAACTTGCCTTCATCGTCTAATGGTGGTAATTCTAGGCATGGAATGATGTGTTGCCCCAGCACCTTTTTGAGGCGGGACACATGAAACACGTTGTGGATTCTACTAGTGGTGGGAAGTTCCAATTCGTAGACCACCTCTCCAATTTTCCTCAATATTTTGTATGGTCCATAAAACTTGGGCTTAAGCTTCTCGGCTCCATTGATTTTGATAGATGACTATTTGTATGGTTGTAGTCTCAAGAAGACCATGTCTCCTATCTCGAACGTTCGTTCAGTTCTTTTTCTATCAGCATATATCTTTTGCTGGTTCTAGGCACGATGTAGGTTATCTTTAAGTGAATTCATGATATCCACATTTTGTTGTATGAAATCTTTGGCTCCTGGTGCATGGCTCTCTGTTCGGATCAAATCACCAAAGGATGTGGCCTCATAACCGTACAGTGCTCGAAAGGGACTCATCCCTATGGACATGTGGTGGGTGGTGTTGTAACAATATTCTCCCAAATGTAACCATTTAATCCATCCGCCCTATTGCCCAGTGACATAATTCCTCAAATACCCTTCCAACCACTTGTTGATGATTTCTATTTGTCCATCTGTTTGTGGGTGATAACTAGTACTTGGGGTTAGTTTTGTCCCTGCTAATTTGAACAACTCTTGCCAAAATATGCTAAGGAAGCGGCTATCTCAATTGCTTACAATATTCCATGGGAGGTCGTGTAGTCTAAAATTTTCCTTAAAGAATATCTTGGCCACTTGGGGAGCTCTAAAGTCTATGGATATAGCTATAAAATGTGCATACTTCGTGAGGAGGTCTGCTACCACATAAATGTAATCTTTGCCCTGCACTTTAGGCAGCCTTGTTATGAAATCCATGGAGATGCTCTCCCACTTTTGGTTAGGGATGGGTAGTGGTTGAAGTAACCCTGTGGGAAATGTGTGTTCTTCTCTATTCCTCTAGCATACCATACACTCATTAGTGTGTTTCAATACATCTCCCTTGAGTCCCTTCCATGTGAACCTTTCCCTGATTTGTTTGTATGTTTTGAAGTACCCTTGGTGCCCAGCTAATGGGTTATCATGATAAGTCTTCAAAATTTCCTTCTTTAGTCGTGATTCTGGAGTGATGTAAATTCTATTTTTGTAAAGGATGAGGTCGTTCATAACTTGGTATTTCTCATCTTGCACTTTCCCTTCCATTAGGTCACTTGAAAATTTGTCTTTCGCATATTCAGTGATTAGAATTGTCTTCCATTCCGTGGATATTGCCTCCATTGAACCAAGGTGGGGTCTTTGTGATAGGGCATCTGCTACTATATTGTTTTTACCTTTCATATATTCAATGTCAAAATTGTACGCTTGTAGTTTACTCACCCATTTTTGTTGTCTGTCGTTCAAGTCCTTTTGGCTTAAGAAAAATCTAAGGTTGTTATGGTCTGTTTTTACAATAAACCTCCCGCAGATTAGGTATTGTCTAAACTTTGCAAGGGCGTGCATAATGGCTAGCATCTCCTTGTCATAGATTGAATATGTTTTCTCTATATCCTTGAGCTTCCTGCTTTCAAAAGCTATGGGGTGCTTATCTTGCATTAGTACCGCCCCAATGCCTTCTCCTGAGGCATCACAATATAGCTTAAAGAGGGAGTTGAAATCGGGGATTGCTAACACGGGACAGGAACTCATTGCATCCTTTAATTTCTCAAATGCTGCTTGTGCCTTCTCATTCCAAGAGAATGCTCCCTTCTTGGTTAGGTCAATAAGTGGTGCAGTTAGCCTTGAAAATCCCTTTACAAATCTTCTATAGTAGCTGCATAGTCCTAAGAATCCTCTGAGGTGAGTTAGGGTCTTAGGTTTCGGCCAGTTTCGGATTGCCTCAATTTTTTCTTTATCTACTTTAACTCCTTGGGCACTAATTTTGTGCCCCAAGTATAAAATCTCCTACATGCCAAACTCACATTTGGACAACTTGGCGAATAAAGAATGTTCCTCAAGTATACTTTGCACTTCATCTATATGTTTCAAGTGTTTCTCCCATGTTTTGCTATAGATTAATATGTCATCGAAAAAAACCAATAAGAACTTCCTTAGTTGCTTCCTAAAAACATGGTTCATGCAGGACTGGAAGGTTGCAGGTGCATTAGTTAACTCGAAAGGTAGGACAAGAAATTTGAAATGCCCGTAGTAGCATCTAAAAGTTGTCTTTGGTATATCTTCCTCCCTTAATCTGATTTGGCGGTAACCCAACCTTAAGTCGATTTTTGAAAATAGACTGCCCCGTGAAGTTCATCAATAAGTTCATCAACTCTAGGAATAGGGTACCTATTCTTTATTGTCTTTCGGTTTAAAGCCCTATAGTCGATACACATCCTCATAGTGCCATCTTTCTTTTTTGAGAGAACAACTAATGAGGCGAAGGGACTGGAAATGGGTTGAAAGTGCCCCATCTCTAATAACTCTTTTATGGTTTTCTCAATCTCTTCCTTATATTAGGATGGCGGTAAGGGGTGGTAACAACTAGTTTTGTTCCTTCTTCTAGTTCGATGGAATGTTCAAAGCCTCTCTTGGGTGGGAGACCGGGTGGAATGTCACTGAAGACCTTTTTATGCCCTTTTAGGATTGGTTGTATGTCTATGTGGATTGAATTTCCCTTGGAAGTTGTTTTATCAAGGATTAAGCATTGAGCCATCCACTCAACTTGGCCATGTCTAAGGGTTCTTTCCATCTTTTTTGATGAGATTACTCTAGGGGACCCGTCGGATATTCCATCTAAGGTAACTCTCGTCCCTTCATGTACAAAGCATATCTCTAACTTGGGGATAAAGCGACCCAAGGAATGCATCCATAGGGTGCCCAAGATCACATCCATGTCTCCCATATCCACAATGTAGAACTTGTCTTTAACTAGGTGCCTTCCCAAGGTAATGTTAAGTTGGGAGATTTTCTTCCTGCTAGGAGTGGTGGATCCATCAGCCAAGGTTACATTGAATCCTTTAAAATCTTTTGTCTCTAGCCCTAGTTTTTTTACCAAATTTTCATCAATAAAATTGTGGGTAGCCCCACTATCTACTAGGGCCGTTACCTTTTGTCCTTTGATTACTCCTCAGATCCTAAAAGGATGATGCTTGGATGCTTTTGAAATGCAAGCTAGGGTTCCTCCTTCCTCATTACTTTCATCAAGTTTTGCCTTTTTGCAAGGGTTCTCCTCCCCTTCAATTTGAAGCATTGCCTTCCCACGAGCCTGCTTCCCTCTTTCACACCTGTGTCCTCGTCCCCATTTTTCCTTGCAATAGTAGCATAAGTCTTTCTTCTTAAGAGTTCTTCAATCACACACATGACCTAGACCCCACGGTTCATTGCAACTACGGCATTTCTCATGGCCTTCCTTTTGTTTGCATACATGACCGGGTTCCCATTGCTCTCGGCAGTCAAAACATAGTCTTTTCCTCCAAAGCTCTTCTCAGTCGTTATAAGGGAGGTATGTTCTTTTGTGTTTGTCCTTCTTATGGAAGTGTTTGTCTTTTGATGTGGTTTTACTTGAGGAGGGCTTTCCCCTTGTTTGGGCAGTATCTAGTCGAGTAGCCTTGAGGATAGCTTCTTGAAGTGTGGAGGGGTCTAGAGCACTTACTAGGCCACGAGTGGTGTCTGACAGCCCTTCTATAAAAAGGTAAGTGAGTCTATTCTCAGATATTCCTAGGACCATGATTGCTAGTCTTTGGAATTCAGAGATGTACTCCTCAAGGAACCCTCTTTGTCTTATTATGGTTAGCTCCCTAAAATGTTTTTGAGTATGAGTTTGGTCAAATCTTTCAATGAGTCTTTTCTTGAAGACTTCATAGGCCTTGATATTTTTGTGATCTTGGGTAATTAGGCCATGATGCCACCAGTCATGTGCCCCCCCCTCTAGGTGTAGTATGGCAAATGTAATGGTGTCTTTTTTTGTCATGGGGCAAAGAGTTAGGTAGGTTTCTAGCTTTTGTAACCATGCATAGGCTGTAATTTTCCCTGATCGATCAAAGTTAGGGATGGACAGTTTTCCTATTTTTCTTTGTATATCTTTGTTGGGTTGGGTTTGATGCTTTCCCTTCTTGCATCGTCCCTCCTTTATAATGGTTGGTGAGTCTCTTGGACCTGACTTTTGGTACAGCCGTTGTATTGTTTCTTAGAGTCAATTCATCATTTGACTAAATCGTGGCTTTTGGTTTGGTAATTATATTTTATATTGTATTTTATTTATTTTATTTTATTTTGTTTTGTTTTGTGTGTTGTGTGAAATCATCATTAATTTATTATATAAGTTATTGCATTTTAATAAAATGAATACAATAATGATTAGAAATTAGAATCATATTAAATAACAAATTGGTTATATTGATAACTTGATTTTTGTATTTTGATACATTTGGGGTAAATATTTTCAAAGCACATGACAATGTGCCCTAAAGGGGTGACATTTTTTAAAGCAGTTGATTGTGAAGGGTAAGTGAATGATGCAAACTTCATTGCCAAGATCTTCATGAAATCCATTGAGATGATGGGCACAAAAAATTTATCCAAGTCAAAACGGATAATGGTAAAAATTGCAAGGCAACTCGTTTAATAGTGGAGGGTACATATGGACATAATTTTTGGACACTATGTGTTGTCACTCCCTCAACTTGGCGATGCAAAAGAGTGGCACACAAATCAAGCAAGTCAAAGAAATCCACATTGAGGAGATTCAAATGTTTGTGACAAATCATTATATATCACAAACACTCTTCAAATCCTTCTCCAAGTTGGAATTTTCAAGGTAATTTATTTTTTTATTATATTTTTAATTTTTTTATATATCATCTACTTTTTAATTTTTTAATTTGTTCTTTTTCACACAATGTTAGGTTGCCAAGACTCAATTCATATCACACACAATTGTCTTGTGAGTACTTGTGAAGGAGCGACAACCATTGATTGCCATTGTCATCAACACTCTTTCATGTATGGAGGTAATCAAATATAGAGAGAGCGCAAAAAGTCAAAACATCGGTCCTAGATGATGAGTGGTGGGCTCATGTGGAATATATTTTGAGTTTCATTGAACCCATTATGAGTATGATTAGATATGCTAACATAGATTAACCATGTTTGGGTAGAATTTATGATGGCATGGACTCCATGGTTGAAAAAATAGGAACCATAATAGAAGCCAAGAAGAATGATCCCACAAAAATATTTTTCTAAAGAGTGCAAAGAATTGTTGTTGACCCTCATCTCCTAGCATTTGTTTTGTCCCCAAAATATTACAGCACAAAAATGGTTTTCTTGTCGAGGAGGGTGGCTCCATATAGAGATGAAGAGATTGTTGTTGGGTATAAGACCACATTCACAAGAATCTTCCCAAATGAAAAAATAGTGTTGTCTTGGGTGAATTTGGCCACTTTATATCTTCAAGGAATCATGTTGTTTTTGCTCTTTGAGATAAATGCAAAAAATATGATCATGAATGGTGGTACATCCATGGTCAAGACTCTATTTACCTGTAGCCTCTTGTAAAAAAAATCTATATTAGATATGCATTTTTTGTTTTTAACTTATTTTTCTTTCGTTGCTATATATTATAATTTATGTTTTTTAATTGCAAATGTTATATTAAGTTTATGCAATTTCAACATGTTATGAGTTCTTCAACTACATAGAATTGAAGTACAAATTCCTTTACCCACTTAGTTAAGCACAACCAATTGGCCGCAAAAACACTAAGAATTTGGTTTATGTACATCTCAATTTGCATCTCCTAATGCATAAGGCACCCAATTACAACGAGGGGGCAATGCAAAATTGAGATCTAATAGCTTTCCATAGTCTCTTTAGAAGAGGCAAATTCTACGTATGACACAGCTAGTGGGAGTGGTACCATGACTAATTACAATTCAAGTCAACCAAATGTTGACTTTGATGCTCTTGCTAAAGAGCAACATGAAGATTGTTACATCCCAAATTGTGATGTTACTATTGGCCATTACTAGGTGGAGTAAATGTGAATCCTGAAGATGAATTAATGATGTTTATACCTTGTTTTCAATATGAATGTTGTTTCATTTGATGTTATTCTTGGTGAAATACTGCATAAAAGAGAATAGAAGGTTATTGATTTGTGAATAATCTAACTTTTGAAATGTTTCATGTATACTACTTATTTTGAGTATATGACTACCGTTGTCGTGTCATGGTGTGCAGGTAACAGGTTCATACCTCCAGGTAGAGGAGAGATATCACTCGGGGAGGAGCTTGGTCGGGTAAACAGTAACGAGTACCAATCGAGCATACACACACATACTATAGATTGAGTAAGCTAAGTCAGTTTGTTGAGTTAAGGGTAAGTCATCCATAGGCTTGTTTGTTAACATTAGGAGTCGTATCTACTTCTGAATGCATGAATAAGTGATGCTTGCCAGTGTAACTGTATGTGGAATAATGTTACTAGTTAGGAGGTGGGCATATATATATATACGTTATGTACACGTATCCATAAGTATATTCATGTTGATACAAACGTATGAGAGCAGATGGATATGCCATACGTGTGCATCGATATAAATACACTTATGAATACGTATACATAGAGGAAAGTATACAAGCAAATATACATGTATACATACCCACAACCAACCTGTTATATATACGTGAATATGAATAAATATTATGTTGACGTTACCTCAAAATCTACATATACACATATATATATACATATACATAGGTACGTATAATGAAAGTATGCTGACTGGCTCATAGTATACATAGTAATTAAATATGAATGTGTATATACATGTATATATGTAAAGGTAAATATAATTATATATTTAATATTATATCAAATATATATATAATATAGTTTTTTACAAAATATATATATATATATATATATGTATATGAGATTATTTAAATTATTAAATTTAAATAAATATACATAGATATATATTATGTAAATTAAAGCTATACTATATATATATTTTAATATAATAAATTAAATATATAAATATATGTTATTTAGTGATAATGGAATGGAAATCGAATAAAGTTTTAAATGGCACTTTATTTAAATATCATAAAGTGTAGAAAGGAAATCGAAGATTGGAAAAATGAGACTTTATTTTCTCAAAAATAAATATTTCTTTAAACCAAAGTGAAATCGAAATATTTGTTGGAAACATTTGAAAAGAGCAAAATACATTTTAGAGAGTTCATTCCCATGAAAAATGAAATGGCGTGAGAAATGAAAACGCGCCTGTAGAAGCGCGCGACCATGGCCAGCAAACAAAACGCAGCTAGAAAGAGGGCGCCTGTAGCCTGTGAAGTAGGAAATGTGGAGTGCAAAGAATGAAGGACTTTTTCTTTGAAGTTATCTGCATTCATCTTCACCTGTTGAATCGCACCATTTCCTGTAGGTGTCACGTTTCTGGATTTATAGCATGTGCAAAATGAACTATTCTTCATTGCTGTCACAAAAATGAGGTCGAATCTTCTTTAGGGTTGCCACATTTCATGTTTGAACCATTCAAAAACCCTGCTGGCAGCTTGGACGCCACAGAAAGAGGAATTTGTTGGGGTTTGAAGCATTATATAAGAGCTGCTTTGTTCATTCATCTAACACACATTCCTGAAGTCAAATTTCTTCCTTTGCAAGAGAGTTTTCTAGTATTGCTGAGGAATTCGTACTTATTTATATTTCCTGAGAGTTTATTCATATTTCATTCAAAGCAATACAATTCTGAGTATTCATATTTTCTGAGAGTTCTTTCATATTTCCTGTGAGTTTATATTTCCTGAGAAATATTCATATTTCCAGAGCAACCATATTGCTGTGAGCATTTCTAATTACTGAGAGCAATCTTTAATTCTGAAAGTTGTAAGTAATCATTTGTTGAGAGTTTCTATATTTCCTAAGAGCATCTCTATGTTCTGGGAGTAATCATAATGCTGAGAGCATTCGTATATTCTAGAGGTTCTATTTGCTAAGAGTCAATTGTAATTCTAAGAATTGGTGTTGTGGGATTACTAGTTCACCATTACCAGTTAATTTGAGCTTCACTCAGCTGTGACCATTGACAGTTTGATAAATCATTCTTAGAAGAGTTTAAATCTGAGTTAGAGTGGCATCATTCTGGGAGAATAATCTGGGTGAGATAGGGCAGAAGCTTGAAAAGGATTTGCCAGTTGTTTGTTTTAGCTGAGGTGCTGAGAAGACAAGCGGCGAATTCATCTTTCAAAGGAAAGCTTTGAAATCAGGCATGGGATATTCTTCTACTATCCACTCCGTTCTTGATTATAAAAAAAAAAAAAAAATCTTTAATTTGTGTTTACTGTTCTGCATAGGTAGAAAGTCAATCATAGTTGTATTTCTGTATGAAAGAAAGAATGAGTTATAATGTGAATTGCTTGTCTACTTGTACATAGAGAGTAAATTGAATGAAGATTCAAGGTTGCATATTGTGTAAATTGCATTACTTGTATGATCTCCATATAAGGAGAATATGCTTTAAGTAGTTATTAAATACTAGGAGGGAAATGAGGGTGTTTAATAAGGTACCGATCACAACAAGTTAGTAGATTAACTTAGTCAAGTTAATGAAACTTCTAGGATGAAGTTGTCCAGTTTAGGAGGGATAATTGTGAGTACTTGTTAAGCCGTCCTCCTTTCTAGTAGTTAGCTTGATGTAGGACATCTAGGGTACGAACTACCCCGAATAGACCAACCTACGCATAGTGTAAGAAAGCCTTAATGCAAATCGGCCTTGAGTAGTGTATATGATAGATGACCTTCATTCGAAGTACTAAATGATAATACTTTGGCCAAAGTAGTGAAATGTACAACTTCCACTTAGATGTGAGTTAGTTGAGACTACACTGTCAATTCATTGTGATCCCGAAGTACATACTAGTTCAAGAGATGTCGTATGCACAAGACCTAGTTATGTAGGAACACAGCACTATGCTCAGTTGGTAATCGTTAAAGGATACCCTACCAATCTCTTCTTCGAAGGGAGGGCCATCTATCTAATGATAGGTGTGCGGGGGACTGCATTATAAGTTCGTGGTTGGCGGAAAAGCGCCCGAGTGATGTTTCTCCTCCTCAGCAATCGGCCGATGTACCAAGATTTGAAAGGACGGACTCTTGTACCTTCTTACTACTATTTGTTCTAAAGCTCATTGGAGCTATGTTAGTTAAGGTATGTATTCTTGTTTCATGTACTTGTGAAGTTATTATATTGAGATGGAATCTTTATTGTAAATTGATATGGCAACATGTTCATGTATTATCAATATGGAAAAGGAAAATTTTTATTGCAATGTCATGTTAACACATTTACATACTTGTAGGATGTAAATTTTGAAAATTTTAATTTTACCGAAGGGTTAGTACGTTACAAAGATTAATATTATTGATTGTAATTTACATTTTGTACTTGACCATATTAAAAAAACTTGTGTGGACTTGCCTTGACTCAATTTGACTTGTGAATCACCTAGCAAAACACACCGAGTCAACACAACTCAGGAGTCAAGTCTAGACCACAAACTCGCACTAGACTCTCTTGAGTTCTACAAAAGGGATTGGGTACTTTTTTTCCCAAACTCACACTTTTTTCCTTAGAGTCATCTAATATGAAAACATAAAAAACCCATGTGCCCAATTACTTTTTCAGTCATCTTTGTCTCTTTTTTTACTAGCAAAGTTGCAAATTCGTAGGCAAGAGGTAAAACAACCTAAGAGAAGGGTTTGGAATGCTTTTTGAAAGTGTATTTGAAGATTCAAATGAGTTTGGAGTGTTCTCTATGAAGGTATTCGTCTTTCTTTTTGAATTTGAAATAAAAAATGCTCAAAACCTAGGGGTGACGTTGCCTTCTTTTTCCCCTCATTTGTTAACCCTACCACATACTATTTCATTCCATTTTATCTTATAAATGTTCTCCAGAACAAATTTTTTTCAAAAGCCTATTGATTTTTTTTCAAAACCTTACTAATTTTTTTCTATGTCAAAATCGACAATGGCAAGTTCAAGGCAAAGCAACAATGAGAAAGAGCTTGAATGGAGGCATGAGATGTCAAATGATGCTAGGGGCAAGGTCTGTTGTAATTTTTGCTAGCTTCTTATAACAAGAGGAATCAATAGATTAAAGTATCACCTTACTCAAATACCTAGACATGATGATGTTAGGGAATGCGATAATGCACCCAAAGAGTTTATGAGAGAAATGGATGCCCTAATTACCAATTTTGATATGAAAAATTAGGAAAGGAAGAGGTCAAGGGAAGTAATGGCAATAATGATAAATGCCACTTCCAAATTATCTACAAATTCCTTTGTTGCCCCACACATTCCTCATTCACTTTCCTCTACTTGTGAGACTCTTGATAGTTCTAATCATCTTCCTTCTTCACCTAATTTCTTTGTTCCTAGTAATGTTCCAAGAAAACAACCTTGACTTGAAAGTACTACTTGGAATAAAGAGAAACACCGTGAAGCTAGGATGATAGTGGCAAATTTTTAGTACTACAATATTTTACCCTTCAATGTGGTAAATAGGCCATATTGAGCTGATAAATGCCTTGACAATTGTTGGTAAGGGGATTTAAGACTCCAAAAGTTAAGGTTTTGAGTAGGCCATTGCTAGAGGAAGTCCTCAAAAATACATAGCTTGTGGTTGATGATCAAAAAAAAAGTATGGTGAAGAAACAACTATAGCATCTTACCAGATGAATGGGCAAATGCCTGGAATAAGACTCTCAAAATTTTAGTGGCTTTGAGTGGCACATTAGTGTTCTTGATGCTTGTAGATGTCTTGCATGAAGTCAAAAATGCTATTTGACTTTATGCAATCTACTAGATAGGGTGATTTGGGAAGTTGGGGTTGAAAATATTGTCCAAATTGCCACAAACAATGCAACAACATAGTCGTGGGAAAACTATTATGAAGAGGCATCCTGTTATTTCTTGGACTCCTTGTGTTGCATATTGCTTGGATTTGATGCTAGAGGATATTGAAATGGTGACAAGAGAGACATCCAAAGACTCAAACCTGTAAATTCTTCATTCATCAACAACACACAACTATTACATTGCAATGGCTTTATAAAGCCTTCTAACTTATTAACTATCCAAACCACTAACTACCAACTAACTCATAACTAATAACTAACTAAAACTAATTATTTATTTCATTATTTTGTGTCATGCACTATAATTCCTAACACCCCCCTTTAGTGTTGACATGGGGACTTTATTTTGGTGCTGCAATATCAACAATTGGCCTACATCTCATATTTTCGCCCCTTCAACGAAATTTTTCTTTGGATGTCAATTTCTACCAATAATGCATCCAATTACAATGTGCAACTGAAAAATCTATTACACCCTTATGTCTCCAAAATCTTTATACAAAATTAAAAAGATAAATTAAATTGGCAGTAACCATTTAAATACCTCTGTCTTCTGCATCAAACTGCAAATTAAATATTGACATTATTTCAAATAATTTTTGAGTTTTGTGCTCCTATTCAACAGCTTTTCAGAACATTTTGAATTTCGGAATTCTGTTAAGAAATGAGAAAGATATTGCAGTTCTAGCGAGACTATGTTAAACTACCATTTCAAATCAGAACAATGTACCAACAATTGAATGGTGCCTAATGAAAACATGATTCCTCCTTTGCACAAAATGAATATGCATCAAAGAGCATCATAATAAATCCATACCAATCTTCAAACAATGAAACCCTCATAACTAAAAGATAAAAACCTTTTCTCAATCACCTTAACCTTCTACATTTTTCTGCAGCACCTTATATCTCTACAACTTTGAATATGAACACAATGAACATAATGGAGAAAATACCATGGAAAGAATGTACACAATGGAAGAGAAAGGTGATGCACATGAATGACAGATGTCAATGAGTTCACTACAAGGTCCGTGGTATCCGCTAGTACCACTAACAAATATGTAAGAAGGGTGGTCACTACAAACTCTAGATTTTGCGCGAGGTATGTGGTATCCACTAGTCCTTTATTTGCAATGCTTGACTTTACAAAAAATGGATGGGCACGGAAAAAGGTAATGGGGTCATGGAGGTCCGTGGTATCCGCTAATCCATTACCTTAATCAACTTGAGAAACAAAGCATGAGGTGGATGAAATTCAAGGAGGTCTCTTTCGAAACCCACTCTAATATCATATTGAAATGATGACAAGAGAGAGCCAAAGACTCAAACTCATAAATTCTTCATTCATCAACAACACATAACTATGACATTGCAATGGCTTTATAAAGCCTTCTAACTTATTAACCCCAAACCACTAACTACCAACTAATTCATAACTAATAGCTAATAAAAAACTAACATATAATAACACATTAATTTATTATTTATTTCATTATTCTATGTCATGCACTATAATTCCTAACTAAAGACATTGGAATGATTAGATGGGTCAAAAGTGTAGTTGAAAATTCTAGACAAGTTACCAAATTTACCTACAACTATACTTAATCCTCTTTTTGATAAGAGATCACACAAATGATAAGAAGCTTATGTGATTGGGGGTGACACGATTTTCCACCCACTTCCTCACTTTACATAGCATTGTAGCCGCAATTCCTTCTCTCAAGCAAACATTTGTGAGCAATGTTTGGATAGAGTCTCTGTATTCCAAAAAAAGCAAAGGGTGGAATCTACAAAAATAGTTTTCTATGAGTTGATCATCAAAAATGCAAAGGAGATACTCAGAGTAACAATTACAAACATAAATCTCATTGGGAATTTGTCTATTTGTTGTTTTTTTGTTGTTTTTTGTTATTTTTTTAATAATTTAAAATTTATTTTCAATTTTTTTGGTGACGGTGTCTTTGGTCAAGGTTCTAGATTTGATGGATGGGGATGGCATGCTAATGAGCTACCTCTATGAATGAGGCTATGGATAGAGCCAAAGAAGCCACTTTGCATTACTATGGTGGAAACAAACGAAAATATGAGATTGTTTTCGCACATCACTAATCGCAAATAAACAAACCAACTCCATCAACCAATACATGCCTTGGCCTACTACCTAACCAAAGTTCTATTTCCCTAATACTTTTAGGGCCAATGAGGAGGTCATGGTAGCCAGTAGGCATTGTTTTATACATAGATAGGTTGGTACCATAGGATGAGATTAGAGATATAATTCTTGATGAGTTGGAGGTCTTCAAGGATGTGGAGGGAGGTTCTTTTATTCAAGTCAAGCCATTTGAAGGAGGGAAAACCAACAACCAAGTAAAAAAATTATCCTTTAAATTTTAGCTTAATAGTAAATACTAAATACTAGAAACTTGAAAATTAGAACAATTTTTAAATTTTTTGCTTAATTATTATATTTTTTAAATATTTTATTTGTAAATTTGTGGTAGGTGAATTATAGTACCAACACACTAAATCTTGATGCGAATGCAATTGGAGCCTATTTGAAAGCATTCACATGTAGAAGATAAACAAATTGACCCAAGAGCACCTCGATAACCTTATCTTCATTGAGTACAACATTTGCCTTCAAACCAAAAAGCTAACAAATCCTTCTCATGGTGCCATCAACTTGGATGACATCAATCTATTTGTTAATTGGATTATTGAAGAAGAACATAATGTACCACACACCCCCACTAAGCACTCCAGTTCGAGAAATCAAGAAGCCAAATGTACATCAATCAAATTAGCAATGTAGCAAAGAAAAATAAGAACACCCGATAAACAACGAAAGTCAAAGATTGTGGTTAATGCGGAACCAAGTACCCAAGTAAAGAAAAGTCCAAACCTTTGCAACATAGCCACAAGCAAGAATGTGGGGCACAAAATGCACATTAACAATTTTGGCAAGGGGAGAGGCAAAAGTGCGAAACTCCAAACACAAGATGGGAGTCAAAGGTTCAAGGAGTCCCGCAATTGAGCACTTGAGTAAAGGAAAGCCAGAACCTCCATCAGTTCACAAAAGACTCAAACTTGACTTAGGGATTTTGAACAAATGGTTCACTTCAAGGTGTGTAGGGATGGAAACTCTTTTCCCTAACCTACAATGGATAACCTTCCAAAAGACAAAACTTTAGAGCCGCCTCTTAAAAACATTACAAAACAAGGGAAACTCTAGACAGAGGAACACAACCAAATGAGGGTGTCTGAATTTTGCATGGATAAAATGGGGCGTGTTGTGTAAAGCATAGAGAATCCAAGTGAGGTAACTAAATTATCCATAGGCAAGAATCCCCCTCCTTGGTCCACATACCCATATTCATCCCCAATTCAATTCAAATATCATTACTAGGATTTCGGAGGTACTTCACTGCTTGGAACATTCCTGTGTTTCTTCAACCATCAAAAGTAGACCGAGTGGAACATAGAATCATCGTAACAGAAATAGCCAGCAAAACGTAGAGAGACCTGGAATTCAAATTGTATAGAAGTTACAGCTAAGACACCATTCCTAATTGGAATTTGAGAACAAGGGTATTTCACTTCAATATTATCTAAGCTAATTTTGTTTGTTCCGAGGCCACGGACACACTGATACACTCTAAACACTGTCCATTATGTCCAAAGCGTTTGTAGAGCAGGTGAGTCCACTGGGAAAGAAACAGGATTTTAATCCAATTCAAATCTAGTAAATGTTTTACCTCGATCCAATAAACATCAGCCAGAAATAAGGCCTGATCATTGTGCCACAATTAGGACAGTGATTTTTACAATCCAGGTAACTTACCAATGTCCAGGCGAACAATTGTCGAGAGGTCTGCTTCCGCTTCCGCACTCTCCATCACTAAGATATTCTTTGGCAATACTTAGTAGGGCCTTTCTTTGGCCACAATATAGATGATCCAATATGTAAAGACAAATTCCTATTTGTAAGTCCGGTTGCGGGTTGCGGGTTGCGGGTTGCACGTGCCCTCGCAAAATCGTCGTGAGTAATGGGAAGCGATGTATTTTTATTTAAAGACGATAATAATAGAAAAATGAAATGAATAGAAAACCTTTCAAGGAATTTAGCGTAAATAAACGTAATAAGTAATTATTAGAAGAAAAAAAACAATTATGAATTGAGATAGTAAAATGAAATGAATAAAAACCTTTCAAGGAATTTAGCCTAAATAAGTAATTATTAGAAGAAAAAAAATTATGAATTGAGATAGTAATTAAATATATATTTTTAAAGTGATAAAAGAGGGATTAAGGAATTTGTTTTGAATGTGTGATAAAATGTTTTGATGAAGATTGTATTTAGTGATTAAAATGATGTTTTATAATCAAATATGTGATCAATAAGCTTTAATAAATGGGTTGTTTTTGTTCTCTATTTTGAATGAAATTTATTACTAAAAAATTAATCTCTACATCTATAAAAATGAACCTAATATATTGTTTCAATATGTACTTGATCAATGAACATGCGTGTTTTTTGTGTCTAGAATACACTCATTTCAATATATAAAATTAACAATGTTATGAACAATTTTGAGAGTTTGCTAAAGGAGGATCTTCTCCTTATTTCAAGCCCCTAGATCCAAATTAAAAGTTTGAAATAGTGATTGAAGACACAAGTAACTATGCAATACATCCTACTATGTCACTAAATGCAAATGATGATGTATGATGATGACACTCTCAAAGTGATGATGTAAGTAGTCAAAGAAGAGCTAATGGATAATAGATGCCTACAAATGAATTAGGTCTTATCCTTTTGAAAAACATCCCAGTATACAAATTTAAATGTTTCATGTTCAAGTGAGTAAGATAAAAACTAGTTGTGAAGGGGTTGACTTGGGCACATTTTGAATTTTGAGTTTCAAAGTTTTTGGGTCAAATCCATGTTATGGATATGAACTGAGTTCACTTATGTGTCCACAAATTTGACTGAGACAAAAGAATGGATAAAGTGCAAATTAGGACCAACCCATGGGGATGTGTAATGGTATGAGTAGGTTAGGTTCAGGTTAATTACCACCTTTTTAATCAGAACATGCCACGTGTACACTAGTTAGGTTCAAATTAATTGTCAAATTATACACTAAAACATGTTACTTGTCAATAATCATTACATTAGGGACAAACCAATCAAAATTAGTGCAAAATAAATGGGAAAAAAGTTTAATCTATCCATTCACCCTTACATTTTGCCCCCACTTTGACTTGCATGTGAACTACTATAAAGATGCATGTCAAAGTTGTTAGTGTTTTAATTTGCACATATTTTTGTAACATAAAATGAAACAATATGTGAGGATAAACCTCTCTTTGAGTTGGAAAGGGAGATCCATTTTATGAAAAGTGAAGAAAGCAATATTTCCTTAAAAATTAAGGAATAAGACCTAGAACTAGTGAGGATTTTACCATATGAGAAACATAAACTAAAATTAAACGTGTGATTTTGTTCTTAGGTCTATGATACAAGGTGAGTCGTCACTTTCACATTACAAAAGAGTTTTTTTTTATGACAAATGTGGACCTAAATAATAAGTAAGCACTTACACCCTTTGACTAAAAGTAAAAATTAAAAGGTGTAAGTACACTTAAGGATTGAATTGAATAAACATAAGGACACAAACACTTTGTAAGAAAATAACTTGTACAAGAGAGGGATATAATAGGAAATATGTTGGAAACTTGATAATATTTAATAATAATAAGCCATTTTCAATGGAAATCCTCCAAAAGTATTTAATAAGAACATAATTCACAATATGATGATAATAAAATAGCCACTAGCTCTTATATATACCGTGTACTTATGTCATGGATGTCACTCAAGTCAACTTAACTACCAAAATAAGACTATATAAATGATCATGTAACTTAATTAATGATTATTCTAGTCATAATTTGACTACATATATTTTAATATAATCAATGGTTTAAGGGTGTAACATGCCCCTCTCTTTAGAGAAGTGTTGTCCTTAATGTTTATCAACTATGTCTTTACCTTGTTCACCTTGAACATAAGAGTGCTTGATATTGGTGCTAATTGTGTTTTTCCACTTCTTTAATCTTTTGGTGTACCTTCTAAGAGGAAATGAAGCATGGTAGATGGTACCCTACTACTAATTAAATACCTTGATCAAGATCTCTTTTGAGAGGAAAAACTTTTGGCTTGTCCCTCAAAATAGCTTGTAAATTTAGTGATAAAGGAATCTTTAACTATTACACTTCCAATGACAATAATTTGAGCCATATCTGTATCTACCCCTTTTTGAAGCATCTTTAATATTTGGTACAAGTTTACCATCTATGGATACTTTGTATGCAACCCTTCTAGTTAAAATTTTTTACCTTCTAAGTGAAAATGCAATAACAACTTTTAGAAGTTCAACTAAATTATTCATAAGGTATTAAGCCATTAGACTCCCAAAATAATATCTACTCCAATCATGAGGATAGCAAAAAAAAGGCAATCAAGCATGTAGTTTCTCATAGTGAGTCTAAAAGTGTGGTATTTCCCTAAACAACTAATCATACCTCCATCTGCAATCATAACCTAAAATTTTGAGGTTGGGAAAACAAAAAAATCAATTATGTTTATAATTTTTGTTGATGAAGTTATGAATACTCCCAATATCAATGAATATTATTACCTATTATTCTTGAAGAAAACCCATTACCTATAGTATTTGTAAGGTTTTAATATCTAATAATATATGACAATAGATAGATGGTTAAACATCTTCTAAATCTTTTATAACCACTAGTACCTTGTTTGCATCATCTTCTTTACCATTGGTGTGCTTAATATAGAATAAATTCTTCTTTAACATATTTGTGTCCTTTACTCTATTTTCCATCATAGTTGAAACATAACCCTTTGGCCCATTTTTCTTTAATTTTTTGAGGTTTCAATCATTTAGGTTGAAGGGATGATAGTGTAAGAGTAATCTCATTTTGTTGCTAGTGAATTCCTCCCATTTATGAGCTAAAATAGTTTCCTCTACCTTGCATACCATGATAAAAGACTAAAATATTAGACTTGGATAAAAATATTGACCTCATGTTGGATGTGATCCTTGAGCCTGCCAAGTAATAAGTCATTGAAATTTTCATCTATGATTGTTTCAACTTGCAATGATAGATGCTAGAACTATTCAATGTAATCCTTGAAAAATATTTATGTCATATTTTTGCTAATTGGCTAAAGTAATTATTTGTAATGATATCACAATAACGTGAATATAATTCATCAGTAAAAACTGACTCATTAACAATGAGATGCATCATCCTCTTCTAGGCATAGAGCTACATCTACAAAATTAATTTCTTTAATTATAGATATAAGTAATTTATAGTCACTTTTCTCCCATTTGGAACTTGATGTACAAACAAAGAGTTATTTATTTGAATATCCAAGTTAGTGGATCCTTGTTATCAACCTTTTACGTATCCACCTTTATTACTAGGTTCCTAGATCCCATATGAGTGCTAGAATTTTGATATGGATTTCCTAATCTAGATGGTCCACCTTGATTGATTAAACATTATAATGTGTATTTAATTAAGAGATAATCCAGATGGATCCTTGGAGTTGGGATATTGTGTCCTTGATATCTAGTCAATTATGTCTTCTTTCATACTAGTGACCTCTCCTTTCATCTTCTCTAGCACCCTTGATAATATTTCCTCCATGATAATGTTGGTTGCTTCCCTTACATATTACATGTTGATGGTCCATCTCCTCTACTAATGCATCACCTTTATTAGGACTCTTTCTAGGAGTGACAATATTCTTTCATTTTCCTCTTTATTGGAGCCCCTACCATGGTGCAATAAATAATTTTGTATAAATTACATGAAATAAATCTAAATAATCTTAAAAAACCATTGTGGTTGGATGTTGATATAGTGGGGAGTGTTGTGGATGGCATCAGGGTTTGATTTTGTCCCCTACGCTTCAGGATAGGAGTCGTTTAGCTCTTGCATGCGAGAGCTTATGCATTAGTGGTCCTCCTATAGTGTTTGCTAATTCTTGTTGTGTTTGATCTCAACTCTTACCATTATTTTTTGTCTTCCTTTGATCATTGGCTATAGCTTGTGTTGTTTCTTATCTCTAGCTTTTTCTCTAGTAATTTTTTTATTTTTTCAAGTGTTTCGAGACATGTTGGAGTAAAATTTACTCACACCTTCCTTGTTTGGATTTCATTGTTTATTCTACCTTGTATGTAATGTCCCCTTCTAATTGATAGGTCAGATGATTTAATAACTTGCATACCATTGTAAAGACCCTTACCTCTTTGAACAAGGATTTTGTAATTTAAGTAGTTTGACAATGCAAGCATTGTGTCAAACTATTTACATTGTCTGATTTGAAGTGGTTTATCTTTTGTATATGTAGGCTAAAATAATCTAATGTTTGCAATTTCCTATTGAAATCTCAATATACTTTTGGATATACAACAAATACCATAATTTTCAAATGCATTTCAAATATGTATTTAGATACATTACAAATATATATTACAAGCTTTACACTTAGAATTTAAGATTGTTTATTATTTTCAAATGTAACAAAAGTATCTCAGAACCCTTACATAATTTAAATATAATATTATTAAATTGCAGTCATAATAGTCTAACATGTATCATTTGACATAGACAACACCTTAATTTTCTCCTTACATGAGCCAAAGAAAAGAGTATCGATCATTAATGGAATTGCATCTCCCTCAGTGTTCCATGATTCCTTATTGATGACTTAGAATTGACCTGCTATTGAATACTTTAGTTATTTTCTTGAAGACACGACCTACTATTGACTATTTCCTGAAGGCATAACCTCCTCCTTGCTAGCAATGATTCTCTAAAACTCCCAATTTCCTTTATTTCACTAGTAATATACAATAGTTGGTGATCATTACCATATTCGATGACTATGAAAGGTAACCGTAGACTTTGGAGATTAAATTCTCCCCAAAACTTCACATCCACATCATACTTTAGAAATAGGACACCCATAAACATTTATCTCTTCAATCGAACTCAATAAAAAGCTATGCTTCCTAGAATGAAGGTTGTGCTTAGGAAGAGCTTTGACTCTTAAGACATTTTCACACCCTTTTGTAACCCATATGATATAGATTGGTTGAATATACAATACTATAGTTGAAAATGTAAATTAATAATACTAAGCAATTCCCTCTTAAATTCATCTCTAATCACTCCAAATAAAATACTTGCTAAACCGACCTAGTATACATATCTGAATATTAGGAGCTCAAAATTGTCTGTAACCTAAAATCTTCCTCTGCAAGTAATAAACCTAATACCATGAAATTCGTCTACAAAGGAGACTTCACAAATTTTTGAACAAATGTTATCATGCAAATGCGAAACTTGGTTGATTCCGCCTGAATCCAGCTAGGGCAAATAGTTTCACTACCAAAACCTAATACCCTTAGGGTTTTCATCCTAAGGTTTTTGAACTCCAAAAATCTCCTCAAAACCAAATAGAGTAATAAGCAATCCTCCTCAAATTAGCTCTCGCATCCCTTTTTTTTCCATCCAAAGAAACTTCTAGAATCCTTTTTGAAATTTCCCGCTCAAAACATTAAACTCCTTTTATTAAAGTGACTTTATAAAATGCTTTTAAATATTTCTTTAGCATCACTTTATAACATCACTTTAATTTAACTATTTAATATTAACTTTTTAAATGTACTTTTTGCTAAGTAATATCAAATAATTAAATTAAATTTTGTGGCGGTAGGTCAAAAATCAGGGACATTACAGTCATCCCTTCTTGGAGATTGCCTTACCAAAACCCCAAATTCAAACACTAGGATAAAAATCCTACAAGTAACCAGTTTTGGTACACTAAAGGGTGATTATATTATTGGTCGCGAGTTTTTGATTAAGTAACTAAAGAAGACCCACAAATTATTCACCCTTTAGTGTAACTCCTTTTAATAAATCAACTTTATAAAATGCCTTTAAATATTTCCTTAGTGTCACTTTATAACAACACTTTAATTTAACTATTTAATATAACCTTTTTAAAAGTAATTTTTGCTAGGCAATATCAAATAATTAAATTAAGTTTTATGGTGGCGAGTAAGAAATCAGGGACATTACAGTGGAATGATATTGATGTGTTGATATAGAAAGTATTATTAAAAAATAACATACATAAATTATATTTGACCTTTATT